>SSNU01000009.1:0-40543 GCA_012064415.1 Gyrodactylus bullatarudis
AAACAAACTATCTGCCCAGTACAGAAAACAACTTGGTCAACCCTCAGAGTCTCTCAAAATTCGAAGAGATATAAAAAGTCTCATACTTATTAGAAAATCCCTGAGGCCCCAGAGAATCTCTAGACTTAGAGAACGCTACAGAATTGAAGGACCTGTAAAAAATCTAGCTATATTTAATTGATGTAAAAAACACTTTGATAAACTACCTAACTCTTTGAAGAGAAAAAAACTTGGAAGAGTTCTCTCAAGAAATTAAAACCAGATTTATAAACTTAAAAAAAAGAAAAGAAGTTATTATTATTTAATTTATATACAATACAAGATTCTTCTTAAAGTATATTTTCGAAGATATATATACATACTAATATCAAAATATTTAGTAAATCAACATTAAATTACTAAAAAATGTCTTGTGAAGATATTTATTGTTTTGCTAATCATTTTTCATATTCATTCCTTTTTATTCTTCTCAACTGACTCTTCATAAATATCAAAGTCTTCACTGATCATTAGAATTACAAAGATTAAATTTACCAGTCACAAACTAATTTGTTGAAAGTAGCTTGAAATATCATGTATCTAGAGCCATTGCAAAAACAAAGAAAAAATAATAAACTGCTCTTCTCATGATATTTTTCAGTCCATAATTAATTACAAATAAAAAAAATCAAATACACAGAATAAAAGGCTGTCTATTGCTGTGGGAATCTTCACCATCAGCTTGTGAAAATATTTCTAAAATAAAAACAAACTGAAGTTATTATTATTATCAACAAATTAAAAAAAGGGACATGTAGATTAAATGTAATTCATAATGAACGATTAACTGATATAAAGTGATTGTTTCAGGAAGAGAAACAATATAAATGAATAAAAAGTAATGAACAGATTGTTACAAAATACTATTTATATTCATAAGGTATAATGCCTGACCGTAATGACATTAGAAGAACACTTAACAATCTCATCAATCAACAATAATATACAATTGAAAATTATATTTAAAACACAGAGACTGTTTAGTTTGATTCATAGATTTACTCAAGCCGGAGAAGAAGACTATACTAATTTATAAATTCCAATGTGACTGTGGTTCTTCTTACATAGGTATAACAATTATGAAGCTGTCTACAAAGAGAAATTCTTTATTAATCTATACAAACCCAATCTATGTGTTCAAAAAAACTATTCTTATAACCTTCAACTCCCCTGGCCTATGTGAGCTTTTTCACCTTTCTCTGCACTGTTGCTATTTATTGGAGAGTTTTGGTGTTTTTTCAGCTTACATTTATTCCAATTTTATTCATCTTTTACTATTTGTTTCATTATTTGTAAAATATTATCTTGAATGAATCTTTTAACCTTTATCATTTTTAAAGCAATGCCACTGATGATGCTTTAAGAAATACGTATATGGTTTTTTAAATATATTTCTTTCTTACACATTCCCAAATTATGAATTTAAGTGGATACTCGGACGTTTATGATAAACAACGTGAATTACTCATCTACCCCACCGGATCCCTGAACAAAAAAATCTTCTACGCGAAATCTTATCTTCTAATTTTAAACTTTATTACTCTTATGGCCAGTTGAAGTTCTATCGTGAATGTCTTGAACGGAACCAATACCCTAGATCATTTTGGAAGAAAGTTCCCCGTGACGTTCGTTTTCATAAGAAAGAACACGTCATCCTAAAGATCAGAGAGGAAATTCAGATAATTGAAGAAAGGACCCAGATTCTGTTGAACTTCATCGCGAACAAAATGATACTTATAGAAACTAATCCTGTTTTCAATGATGCTTTGCTACGATTCTTTGTTGAAGCAGGGGAATCTGTTAAGAGCGATAAATATGAAACTCTATTGAGAGAATTTGGTAAAAGTCTTCGTTTTCATGAAAAAGGAATTTTTCAACTTCACGGATATTGTATTATCCAAGGAGCAAAAGGAAATTCTATCTCTTGGTCCCAATTTTTGTATTCCAAAATGACCTAACGAAATTGAAGACAAGGCAGCTTGTATATGGTTTTTTAAATATATTTCTTTCTTACATATTCCCAAATTATGAATTTAAGTGGATACTCGGGCGTTTTTGATAAACAACGTGAATTACTCATTCATAACTATCGAAATTGATTTCCTCTACCTCTTACTTTGATTATATTCTATGGTTCTAAGCACTTGTTTCAATCCTTCATGTATGCTGCTTTCAAGTAATGAATCCACAGTGTTATCGCTGTTGACATTTTTGTTCATCGAAGATAAAGTGTAATCTTTACATTTTTGGTTGAGAGACTTCTTTATAGAAGTTTACTATCCATTGTTTTGTACTGGAGATGGCTACTTCTAGTGACTTCCCACAAATGACTTTTTGTCAATGCATTCGGAGTCTTATCTCTAAAGATGTTAATAACCCATGTCTCTGAATGTTATAGCCTGCAAATGGATCCTACGGAGACAAGTACGAAAGTCATTCTTAGAGTATTGACGAATGGATCAAGCATTAGACTACTATGCAAGAGGCCTCAGGTTCAACTCCTAGGTAGTGGCATACTTACGAGTACAAAAGAGAAATAAACACGTGTATATGTCTACTACGTTTGTGTTTATGCTTTTTTTGATGTCTTACAATGTTTATTATCTCATAGTATTAATAAATTCTATAGATATGACTATAATAAAAATTTAATTATGTATGCATGGCGTGATACGACATGTATTCGTAATATAATTTTTATAGTCTTTATTCTTCGCTCACTGAAGCACTACTTGGTTCAAAATAATGATTATTTTTAATGTTTAAGAATGAGCTTTTCAAAAATTTGATCCGATCGTCATGAATATTTTACTGAATATATAAATATATACCTATCAAATTATGCAAATGAAAAAATGGAACCAAATTTTAAGTGTAGGGGTCCAATTTTGAACTCTAATTCTGATCTTTAAAACTGATTAAAACTTAACTCACATTCAGTTGGAGTTATCTTATCCTCTGATAGAATTTTTTTTAATGATGAATAAAAATTTTTCAAAAAAAAATTCATATAACATCAGCGATGAATTCATCAGATCCAGGGTTGAGAACGTGATTAAAATTTAGAAATATCGAAAATAGAGTAATTGATAGTACCAAATTTTTAAAAACTCATTTGAGTTTTCTAGAAAATTCTTGTTAAAGTTGAAATCTCATTACTTAGCTAAAGTTAAGTAATTTGAGTTTGATTATCTGAGTTCTATTAGTATTAATTTTGAGAGAAATATCTGGTTATCTTTTTCTGATCTTCCGCCATATTCAAAATCCATTATTTTTTAAAATCCTGTTTAGCTTGATCTATTCCATTGAAAGATGGTATACAAATGTACAAAGAACTAGTATACACACGCACATGGTAACTCTCCCACCACCGCATAATACTAACACCAAGAAAACTACAGAGAAGTATCAAAAAGAAGCACACACGAACTCGCCTCTGAGGAGGTGAACAAAAAGAAGGGCTATCATTTCTTGTAATTTTTGTATTTAAATCTGGCATGTAAAAGCTGATGAGTATGCCACGAAATAAAGCGCTATTATTTAACAAACCTAGCATCGCCTTTCTTTAAAATCAGAGGTTAATCAACACCTTTCAAACAATGACTTCTAATTGTAGAAAACTTAGAGTTTCATTATTCGTTGACCATAATAGACGTATAATCTAGGTACCTGATGTAAAGGCAGGCACTGTCGATTATGGGTTTTATTGAAGTGTGTTCAAGAGAGACTAGAAAAATGTCAGCTATCAGAGAACCGATTGGGCTTCCCATTGCCCCCCATCTATCTGCTTGTAGTACATCCCTCTGAACATGAAGTCAATATTTTTCGCCGTCATGAATATTAAATCGCACATAATATCAGATGGGATTCTGCAAAGAGATGAAAAAACATTTGGTTCTTAATAAACTCTACCGTTTCTTTAAGAGGAACATTGGTGAATAGGGAAGACGCATCAAAGGAGACCATTTTGCATCCTTGGAAACACTTAGTATTATCACAATCATAGATTTTTTATTTATTACTTCGAAAGAGGAAAGAAAAAAGGATTTTTTAAAAAACTACTTTGGATTCTTTTAATTTTTGAGCCTGATAATAAGTTAAATTTACAAGCAAGGTTGAGTTATAGCAAATTTGGGGCAAGACAAGAGATATTAAAGCTATAAGTCTAAGATTTAAAGATTTGGATAATTATTTTGGATAGCTGAAAAAAGGATCTATTTTTAGTTTATTATTAATACCGAATCCCAAGTCACAAGTAAAGGAGACAATTTCTCCAGGAAGTAGGCAGACCGCATTGGAGCATAATTTTGCAATTATCCCTATTAATATAGAGCCCATGGTCACACCTTTATGAAGAGAGAAGCTGTCATTGATTTTCATAATATCAAAAGAGTTTTTCACATTACCCCTTGAAGTCCCAGAGATTGCATTTTTGAATTCTAGAGGTATAATTCCTCGATAAAAGTTATTTTACTTTTTATCTATGACCTCGGGAAGTAGGTTTTCAAAAAAAAGTTTTAAACAAAAATTAATTTTTTTCTCTGAATCTGTATAGCGCGAGATTGACGAATGATAGAGCCAAGATTGATTCGGGAGATTGAAAAATTTCCTATCGAATGGGTGGTAAACGAAGTATTTTCTGAGGCTTGAATGAATAATAATGAGTTGCTAAAATGACGTGTGATAGAACTATTACTGTGGGACTTTAAGGGTAAAAGACAAATTTAATGTCGTCATCAACTTTTATTTTGTCGACCAATATATATAAATTGAAATGTGCTATTTAAATTGAAAATTAGTTAGTTGTATTCTATCAAATTGATTTGCTGCTGAAAAATTACTTTTATTTTTACTAAATTCTGATTGGTCCATGCATTTAACTAATAAGAGTTAAGATTTTTTTTCGTATATAAAGAAAATCATTATACTAAGAAAGAATTAAATCAAAAAAATAAAATTCCCACTGGCATGAACTACATTTATAATAGAATTATATTATTTATTTAGCAACTCACTGGTAACTGTGGGTTTATTGACTTCTTTTTTAATTGGTTTATCTGAAAAAGAATATTGAATTTAATGCGATGTAAAAATTACAATTATAAAAACATATTTATGTATTTATCCAAAATACAATACCTATCATCCCAATAACCTCTTTAAGTTAGCCGAAATTCGAAAATGGCAATTTCTTATAAACCAATAAATCGAAGCAAATTTTTTACAATATCATTACTGATTATTTTCATTCATTTTTCCAATGATCCAAGCCTGTTTGTGAGAATAGGAGCGAAAATTGCGATTTTCCAAAATGCAAAAATGACCTATTCTTGATCATAAAATTAAACATAACTTTGTTAATCGACCACTTAGAGACTTAGTCCATACTTCGTTTGAAAGCTTAATAAATTCTGGGTATGCATTCATAATTTATTTGCTAATTTAAGCTTTAAACCCAATCCTAAAAGGATTAATCTTGAGATCCGTGATCGAAATTTTTTCAGTCATTTTCAATGATGATTAAAACTAGGAAGGAGGAAGGTTCAAGACAGCAAAAATGTTTATTTCGACTTGAAATCGTTCACACTATTTATCTTTGACAATTGAACTCGATCTGATGACTAGTTCAGTACAATCCAGATCATGTGCGAAATCATCCAAAACTTTCAAATGTTATTCTAGAGTTTGCATAAAGAAACTCGTCTCCTATGATTAAAGTGAAATCTCTTCAAATACAGAATAAAAATACCCATCGTGTATACAGAATAAGTAATAAACCTGTTAAAAATGAATACAATCGTTAAATCAGTGAATAGTTTTCTTAATTAGTCTGTGAATCATCTCTTCATTTTAGCTTCTAATTCAATTTGGTTAAAAAATTTTAATAACAAGTTAAATTGTGCTAATGTTTGTTTTCAGTATTTTATTATTGTTGAAATTTCGTAGGAGGTATGGCTTATGGATTAGAATTTAAACAACATTTCTTAATAAAATAAGTTTGGATTCCTCAAAAGCCCTCAAATTAATCAAATTGTTTCACCAAAGATCAAAAACATATATATAATTTTTATTAAATTTTATGTATAAATTATTTCTAAAAAATTTATTTTTAATATTTGGTCTGAAGTCAACTAGGCATCGAATCAATGAGCCTGTTGATATGCCGTTGGGTTCGAAGAAAACGACCAATCTCATCAACAATAATCTGAAGAGACTCCTGGCAACGAGGCTTACCGGCCACATAACGTGACCACAACCTTTTGAATAGTTCAAAAAGATTTTCGATGGGATTCAAATCATGAGAATACGCCGTAAATTTTCTCAATTTCGTTCTGAGCAAAGTACCTCCTTGTCTCGGCTGACTTCACAAATTAATCGGACTTGTGGTTGATTATGATCGATGAAAGAGACTGGCAGCCTTTGGATCCCCTGGACAATTTCTTCGCCCTTGTCGTTCCATTCAACTGGGTTTTCAAGGAGCGGACCTTCTTCATTCACATCATTGACCTCTTCGTCCATATCAGCCTCGTCATCTGTAGTATCTAAAAACAATTTATAATTTTCCATATCGAGATAAATTTTGTAAGCTTGTCATTCTCAGGATTTACCTCAAATGACTCGTTTTAGTCATAGGGAAGATCGTAGCGCATGTGATCTAGGTCGAAACGTGCAAGGGCTTGATCAAACAGATTGACGAATTCTGTACTTTTCATACCTCCAGGGGTGGTATCTGGGAAGAATACTGTAGGATGATTGTATCTGATAATACCTAGGAACATGATGCGCATGGAAGTTATGACACAAGGCCTTCTCTGCCGTTGAGGGTCTGAACCAGGTAACGTCCAGATGTATTTAGCGTTCCTGGTTGTCGCGCTATCAACAAACTGGACCTCGTCAGCATAGTCATCCCTCTCCAGAATTCGATAGGCTCATTGACGCGGCTATATAAAATAATTAGTGGGATAATGTTATATGGAAAATTTATAAACTTACGCATTGGCAAAATCCAGTCTAGCCCTTTTAATTTCTCTTGTCATCAGTGACCCATTTCTTTTTCTCTTTCAAGCCAGATTGTGTTTTCTTAACATAATTCCACATCATTGAGTCTGAGGAAAATATTCTCTTCTGATATCCGACAGATTGGTCTTTAAATTCAATTTAATAATTGTCGACAATCTTCGGATAACATTTTCATACTTCACAGGCCTAACAACCTTGTTAATTGGTCCTTGATTTGGCCGTTGCAACTTGGAAGGCCTTATGCTTACAGCTGCATCAGTAAAATTGAATTTAGCAGCAAGAGATTTTAAAGTCTTTCCCCTATAGCGATCAATCATAAGGGCCTTATCGATAGCTTTAGGGACTTGGAATTCCTCCCTCAACCCCTTGTAAGTTGCTGGCTTACCTTGTCTCGATAAGGGAACATCAGGTTGATTAGGATGGGCAGGCTGTCTGGCTCGGGTTGGTTCGACGACTTTGGCGGGTTGTCTGACTTGAGGAAGGTTAGGATCATTCACCCTAGGTAAAGATGTCCTTGAAGTCACACTTGTGTTAAGCGATGCATTCAATACATCAATAAAATCTTCAGACCTTTTAATTTCCTGATTGCCTAGGGGCCTACAAATGAGAATCGGCCGTATATTCTCTTCGTCCTCTTCTACTACTGGAGCCCTTTGAGGTGGCTCACGCCTCGTCTCCTGAACATTGTTAACATTGATTTCTTCAAGGACTCTCCTCCGTCTACGAGGAGGTCTACTGATTCTCCAAACACCATAAAAGGGCATTGAGATAGAGATTTCTTTTCAAAAATTGGTAATTTATATTTAAAAACATACTCACAAGCAATGATGATGTTTGAAACAATTTTATTCAGAAATTATGCTTAAAAATCAATCTTAAACTGGTTGTTGTGATGACTGTAGATAAAATCTACTAGAATTTTTGCCTTTTGTTAATTATCACATGAAATAATTTTTTTCAAAAAAAAATTTTTGGAATATATTCAATTTTTCATATGATGTCTCGAGATAAATTAATTATTTCACGGGGATTTTTTTTGGACCTGGCTGCCCCAAAACTCTAACAAATCAGTGTTGAGCACTCAATAGCCTAAAAGCCATTCTGTCTATTATTTTTAAGGATTGTGAGGAATTAGAAACCAAGAGAATATTAAGTTATAAAGCTAATATTCCGCCAGATATCTTCAGACTACTACATGGTTTGAAAGATAATTAAATTCTCAATCAATTGAATCATGATCTTTTTTATGATTACAGTTATTTATCTATAAGCAAAATAAAAAATTTCATTGTTATTGAAAACGAAAAAACATCTTGTTCACTTTCTATTAGCATAGGAAAACGTCTCCTTGGTTATATTGTTAAATAATCCTTCCCTTCAAATCAAGAGAATACTCTTCTCGTATACCTTGGTTTAAGCCTGTCATGATGGAAGAAACGTTTAATTTTTAATATTTACTAACAAAATAATATCGAAATTTAGAATAGAACTATCTTGATATTAATCTGTTTAAGATTTCTTGTTTTTTCTAGGATTTTATTTCATTAATTTGCCCATTTTTCAAGAGACAGTTATGACAATAGATTTACAGAATTTTCCGATTTACTTGTGAAAATTAATATCTGATAAAAAGAGTTATTAAATTGAATTTGTATTCAGAGTTAAAAAGTT
This sequence comes from Gyrodactylus bullatarudis, assembly GCA_012064415.1. Lineage (NCBI taxonomy): Eukaryota > Metazoa > Platyhelminthes > Monogenea > Gyrodactylidea > Gyrodactylidae > Gyrodactylus > Gyrodactylus bullatarudis. Next base: position 8,731 of record SSNU01000009.1, read on the forward strand.
AAACTTCTATTAAAAAAACTCGATCAAAAAGTGAGCGAAATGTTTTCTCATTTTCAATATCAATGAAAATGTTTATTTTGCTTGTAGATAACTGTAACCATAAAAAAGATCATGATTCAATTGATTGAGAATTTAATTATCTTTCAAACCATGTATATGTTGTGTACCAAGTTGGAAGAACGTACAAAGTTGGATTAATCCAACTCTGATTCAAAACGGATATTTGTTAACTCTTTGTACGCCATTTCAATATTGAAGTTTCTGGATTCAAACCTGTCGATCAATGGAACAAGCTTGGAGTAGCATTTTTGATTTCGACAAGATCTGGTAATAGGGAATGAGCTTGAAGCGCTGTTTTTGCTTTAGGAATTATTTCTCCTTTACCTTCTAAAGAAAAAACTATCGTTCGAATCTTGACCAAGTTTAAGGCATAATAAAAAAATTGAAATTCCCTTTGAAAAGGCTTTAAATGATTCGTTCTGCAATATCCATGTTGATAGGCCACATTTTAATACCATATCAATAAGACTCTGATGTTTTTTGAAGTCAGGAATATCGATTTTAGTCTGGCGAAGTTTAGGATTTTCAGTTCTTCTGTGCTTGTTTGATTTTCTGTGCTGGTTTACGTTGAATTCTCGGTCACAATTTACATTAGTTGCACAGATCTTACATCTAAGAGTTCCTTCAATAGTAACAATGAACTCATCTGGATACCTCATTTTGTACTTAAGGGCTTTTTTAGAGTTTAGCTCACGTATTCTTGGCATGTTGGATTGACAGATAAGGAATGGCGTGATTCTTTGTTTAATGATTTTGCATGCTTAATTTTGATTGGTCGAGGGTGTTTACGTGTACATACACTGACGGGTGTATGTGTATTGGTTGAGAGTTTTAGGTAATCAATGCAATCGACCAATCAGATTCAAGATAGTAGTGTTTGTATACATTATTAAGTATTGTGATAACGCAATCATAACTGTTGGCCAATCAAAATCAATAAAATATTGTTATAAGAATTTTGAGTTATCAAGTGTTTTTAAGGTATTATTTTATGACCGAATAAAAAAAATAATACTTAATATGACTTAATAACTTTTGACCCTGAGGTCCAAATAAAAAATAGAACGCATTTTTGACGTTTTTAGAATACTGGCTTTTACCAGCTAAAATATGCTTTTTAAGACATTTTGAGGCCCTACTAATAACCTTTGTAAGTATAGGTGCTTCAATATTCATATAATTATATCATTAATGCTAATTACATATCATGAAATGCAAAAAAAATACTTCATAAGATATTCGACACATATCAGATATATATGTTCGAAAACAACTAATAAGATTAAAAAGCGTGATTCATTGAAAGTCACTTTTCCTTAGTAAGCATTAAACAGACCACAAAACGTGTTCTATAGAATGCCTGATTCTAAAAGAAGTCCTTTTTGGAAACATTTCCAAGATATATAATAAAGGTAAATGAATATATATTGCATTCCATTTTAATTAATTTAAATTATATCATGAAATAATGTAAAAATATATCATGGTATATTATATCATTCTATGATATGCTTTTCAGTTACATCTCATATATCATGAAAGTCATTTACGTTTCGAATAGCAGATCCCTACTATCAAGCATAAATATTTTATTGAGCAAAGTAAGAAGATGCCAGATTGTTTCACAAATAAAGATCTCTATTTCGGGCATACTCATCCGCGTGATACATGCCATATAAATACAGGTTTAACAAATTTGAAAGAGATGGCCTTATTGGTCCAAATTTTAATAGTTATACAATTGGCTCCTCCCTGTTACCAGGTCAGAGAAATTAATGTAAGAGATCTGAATTATAATTATTCGAAATTTGTACAATGAATGTGATAATTATAATTATTATTGTAGTCAGCGTTTAGTGGAAAGAAAATTTAGTTCTGTTAGCGAATCAGGATAATTAGGGTTTGATCATTGTGTTGCTACGAAGAGCTTGGTAATTTGTTGGTTCGTTTCTGTCTCTTCCCGTCTTCTTTTCATTAGAGGGGGTTGTGATCCTGCTAGTTTTTTCTCCCTCGGTTTTGGTAGGCTCATTGGTTTCACATGATTCTTTTGTACACATAGATTTGGCTTTTTTTCGTTAATAAGGTAAGCTTCAGCTGCTTTCAAAATGTAACCGTTTTTCCCTGATGGTTTGTAAATAATTTCAAAGTTTTGGGGGGAAACTTGGGCATTACATGTTTTTAGATGCTCTCTGATAGCTGTTTGGCCCTTGTAGAGATGTTCATCAATCCTGTCCTCGAGTCGTCTTTTTGTCCGTCCAATGTACATTGAATTGCATGGACATTGAACTTTGTAAACGACATTGCTCTTCTTCCAGGTATCCAATTCGTCTTTTGAGTTGTTTGTGAATAATTTCTGGGTCTGAAAAATCGTTCTCAGGTTTCCCTCTGGATAGGTTTCACTGAATACTTGGCTTATTTTCTTTTGAAATGTTGCTGCCAATTTATCCCCTTTGAAAGGTATGTTTAAGGTTACAGTTTCACCTTCTCTTTCTTCTGGCTTTCCTTTGGGTGTATACAGCTTCAATAGTCGATCATTGATCAGTTCGATAGGATAATCGTTCGACAAGAATATTCTGATAAGATCTTCTAGCTCGCTTTCCCATGCAGATTCAGACACTATTCTACGAGTTCGTTTGGCCAGGGCTATTATCAAGCCTCGTTTGACTTTCATGGGAACAAAAGAATTGAAATTGAGCAGCTTCCCTGTGAATGTGGCCTTTCTGTAGATACCTCTGTTTATTGATCCGTTCGAGCATCTAGAAAGCTTTACATCTAAGAATGGTAGGCTGTTCTCACTTTCAAATTTGTTAAACCTGTATTTATATGGCATGTATCACACTGATGAGTATGCCCGAAATAGAGATCTTTATTTGTGAAACAATCTGGCATCTTCTTACTTTGCTCAAATTTCCTTTGTCATCGGTAGCTCAGCTCAAAACCAATCTTGAAGAACACTTAACTCAGTTAAATATTTTTATAATATGGACAATGATCCTAATTCTCATATCAGGGTTTTAAGGTGCCTAATCTTCTGAATTTTAGTGGTTTTAAATAATGAATTTCTTGAAAATAGTGAGTTAATTTGCAAAAAAATGGATTAAATGTAAACTAGGAATATAAATGTATTGCTAGAAGATTTCGAGGCAAAAAATTTGTTTAAATACAAAAATAATTGTAATAAACTACTTGATAAAAAAATGAGAAAGGTATAACTTCGTTTTAATTCATATGGCATAATAGTGAATTTGTGTTTTTTTAAAAATTGGTAAAAATTCTTCATGTAAAGGAGAGAAACTGGAAAATCATTTTTGATAATGTCATAAAAATTTCATTTATCACGGAGTCATTTCTCAGAAATTCCAATCAACCGATCAATACGGAGAATGATTCCATCAGGGTATCAAAATAATTGAGTCTCGATATAGTCTAGAATTATAGCATAGTTTTATCTGACTATTTAAAGTTTTCTTCTGTTATATTCTGATTACAGGTTATCGTTTTGAGTAGATGTTATTGTAAAAATTTTTCTTACTTTCTTTTGTTGTAGCTTTGAGGAATTTTTTATGATATTTATTAAGTTCGATAGCACATTTTACATAGATATTCTTGAATGATAGGAATGCATAATTAGCTTCATATAAAAAAGAATAATATTCGACATCCAATGCTTTACATGCGTCATTTACATTGATTTTTTCGAAACATTTTCCCATTTTGAAAAATGATACTTCCATTTCATCAATTAAATGGTATTCGAATGTGTTTCGAACACATTCTTCTTTTATCCAGTATTTCATTTTGAAAATTTTATCCTGATCTTTAGTAATTAAAAATTTGAAAGATGAAAAATTCAAAAGTAAAATTGCCTTGTTTTTGAAGCAAGAAAATTTATACAGTCGTGGACAGAACAGGTGGAGTAAGCTATTCCGACGAAAATAAAGCGGCATATACCACAAATAGGTGTATTTTGCAAGAAATTCATTGGTTGAATTATCTTGTTCGAAAATTTATGTTTTTTATGGGTCAAAATTTATTACTTTAGAGGTTAATACTGACTTTATTATTTGGTCCAGGAAGAATAAAAATGTTCATTGCAGCCTATCAAATGCGCTCTTTCATTTGAAAATAAAAATATTCTATAAAATCCTTTCTTTCAAGTCGTTTTAGACCATTTAACTTAAAAGTAGTATTGTATTAAATTATTACAATTAAGTCATATTTCGCTATATAGGAACACATTTAAGACCTTGTGGAACTAACTTCACAAAATACCTAATTGAAAAGGGCCTCAAAAGAAAGACTAATAAATTCTGATTATATTTATATGTATATTTATTAATTGGTAGGATAGATCCGTATATAGAGATTTAGAATATTGCAGGGGATGACAGTACTGATGTTTGGGTGAAGGAGAAATTCTTCATAAATTTATATAAACCAAACTTATGTGTTCAAAAAAACTATTCGTATAATCTTCAACTACCTTGGCCTGTGAGCTCTTTCAATTTTCTCTCCACTGTTGCTAATTATTGGAGAGTTTTGGTGTTTTTTCAGCTTACATTATGTTCTTATATTCTCTGTCTTTTACTATTTTTTTCATAATTTGTAAATTATTATCTTTAATGAATTCTTGACTTATATCATTTTTAAAGTATTGCCACTGATGATGATTTATGAAATGTACATATGGTTTTAATATAATCTTCTTTCTCATTTTCCAAATATGATTTCAAGTGGATTTTCGAACGTATTTGAAAATTTACGTGAATATTTTAACCACAAAGATCCGTATAAATTATACCAAAAGAAGAAATTCATAAATTTATGAAAAATTGGACATTTTGATTTTTTCTTTCTGCTTTTATTCAGGAAAATGAATAGATTTACCAGTTAGAAAAGTATTGAGAACTATATATAAATGATTAATGGATTTTCTGAAAGACCCCGTCAGCAATCATAAGCTTAAAATAAAATTTTAATTGATGAATATTTCCAGTTATCCGGACGTATATGAAAATGTTCCGTTAAAATAAAATTCTTCCAAGTCTGGTTAAAAATGAGATCAAATGATGTTAATAATGAGCTGTTAAACAGGTTGAGTATGAATAACACGGTGCAACAAAAAAAATCAACCAGGCTGAATTTTTGATATGATGTTCAGTTTTTCACGCTGATTCTCATGTTGCTATTCGTTTCTTCGTTGAAATTTTTTTACAGCCGCCATCGGCCGTTAGAGATTTTTTTGAGTTTTTTTCTTTCAAGAGCTGTAACTTTTCTCAACTATATGCTACGAAAACAAAATTGGTCTTAAAAGTTAGCCAAATAGTTATTCTAGTTAGTTAATGTATTTGAAATATAATTTTATTTTATTATTGAGCCGATTAAGCGGTTCAAATGCGAAAATTACAGTCTTTTCTTATTAATTGAGGATTAAAAACTCGTACGCAGATAAACTTTATATCAATTTATTCACCTTATCGAGCTGATTTCGAATATATAAGTTTTATTTTTATTGGAGTTTCCTTTCAAAAGCTATGAGGTTATAAAATTTCGAATATACCACTCATACATACGCACGGAGTAATTGGAATTGCGCACATATTTTGATTACCTTAACATAGCATTATTTTTCTACCACAGTGTCCCCCTTAATTCTTATTGGTCAATCAGGGTCAGAATTGCGATATTAAATAAAGGGAACTGTTTTTTTTCGAACTATTAAAAAATCTATTCGCTAAATAAGCGTTTCACGTTAAAATAAATATAATATGAAATTATAATAGAACTACTCAGTACAAAATGGTTCTGTTTATTTAAAAAAACAAAATACAAATTTCCTAATTCCTAATTTTACTACTTTCAATCGAAGAAAGATCCATTTTTTTCTGAAAATTGAAGAGGACAAACAGTTATATTATAGTGTTTCCATTTCTTCAATATAATAGTTGATTCCTATCTATGATTTATAATATTCATAAAATTAGAGATTTCATCTCATCCGTTCTCTTAAATTAAGACAAAACTAAGTTTTATTGAGATGAAAATTATTGAAATAAGCATGCTTTATACAGGTAAAAGCTCTGTAAAGTGAGACAACTTGTGAAAAATATCAATAGTATTTGAAATCCTTTCTACCCCAAATTTCGACCAATGAAATTACAGTATCATTTTAGGTTTTTAAAAAGGAATGAAAAATTATTTTCTTTCCCAAAACCCTTCCCCCTCCACCCCACAGAGGTGATGTCATTCCTGCTTATGATATGCATCGCATAGATATACGTTGGTATATTCATGACTAGACATGTCAATCTAAACTACCATCTACATACCTTAACCTAGTCATGAGTGTGTGATAGACATATTCAATTTTCTTGGGACAGTATTCTATCTTACATATTATGGAATTACAAAATTATTACTGTTTTTAGAAAATAGTTTATTGAAAATCATAGACAGTAGAATTTAATACTGGGCTATCTTTGATGATCTAGGTCTTCTATTATACTGATGGACCCTTTAAGTTTTCGAATCGATAGATAATTCTTGAGAAGTTCCAGATCAACCAATGTTGCTCTTCGTATATCTTCAGTGTCACCATCATTCTTGGGTATCAATCCAGTTTCTTCCCAACACTTAATGATAGTGTCTGGACCAATATTGTCCCATATATTGACTGATATTCGAATACAGTCTGCTAAATTCATAACTCTGCTCATATCATTGACGAAGAAGCCTCTTTCAGATCGTATAGCCTCTAGACGCTTATTATACATGGCTTTGAATTTTCGTACTATACCCGCGTCTATTGGTTGAAGAACTGAGGTTGAGTTTTCTGGAAAATAGATAATCTTTCATCCCTGCTTATGATATGCATTGCATAGATATACGTTGGTATATTCATGACTAGACATGTCAATCTAAACTATCATCCACCCCTAAAATGATACTGTAATTTCATTGGTCGAAATTTGGGGTAGAAAGGATTTCAAATACTATTGATATTTTTCACAAGTTGTCTCACTTTACAGAGCTTTTACCTGTAATGATTATGTGTTAAAATAACATATTTGTTGCATTTAAACCCATCTATAATTTATCTTGCAATCTTATACAGGGAACTTCCTAAAAAAAGTATATATAGAAAAGGATCTGACTAAAATAGTTTAACCTCTTTACTAATGAGATGAATTTAAGATTTCTAAAATATTTCTTTTCCAAAATATTGCCTGGTGACAGTTTAAACCGAGCTTAAACCCCACTTCTTCTTTCAATATTTTTGGAAAATCTATACGAAAAGTCGTTTTCACAATTGAGAGAGACTCCTCTATTTACCAAGCCAAACAACTACGTCATACTCTTTCTAACTGAACCATCGTATATCAGACCCCCTTTTTTTCTATACAATGAACCCATCGATTGGGGCTCTAGTGTTAATCCTCACAACGTGAAATAGGATCCTCTTCTTTATATACTTTTTTTAGGAAGTCCACTGTATTCATAATTTTTACATCATAGTGTTCTATGACTTTTATCCGAAATTTAACGATTCCATATGTTTTCTCTTACCAATATACCAATAATACATCAGGGATATACCGAAAATGTTCACGCATTTTCTCGTGAAGGTTCAATCCACTAGCTTTGTCCACGAGTGTAGGAAGAATATTGCTGCATTTTTTGAGTCTAAATTTGATATAATTTAAGGCCGAACTGATACAAGCAAGTTAATATGAATTTGAGAGTATGAAGCCAAATTCCCATTTTCCAAACTTCCACAATTTATTTTTTCTTTAATTGTAAAATATATATAATCATAGTTTTAAACCATTTCATCATCTTCAAATTTTTTATTGAATGAATGAGTTTTTTATGAAAATTCTCAACTTCATATAACTTTTCTCATACAGGTCGTGTCATTTAAAAGAGCTTTTTCTTATGCCAGTTTCAATAACGTACTCTCTATTTCAATTATATTATTCTTCAAATTTTCAATTACTTCTTTATTATTAGATATGACTAGCATTTCAGATAAATTTCCGTTTTCATTAATAAGGAGTTTAATTTTCCGATCATTCGATTTTAGAATTTTAAATGGCTTAAAACTTCTTTGATGGAAGTTTTCTCCATTAAGATTAAGAAAACAGTCAATCAGATCATCTCTTGAATAGAAAGCATCCATTTCCCTAACGACTTTTTGGTTTTGGAAATACGACAGACACCAAAATTTTCCTTCTTTATAATCTGGAATAATATTCTTTGTTGAATTATCAAAAAGAAATACTTATTTTATAGTTTTATCTATAGTTTATTTATCTCTAATCCTCGTCTGATTTTATCGCTTTAATGATATTGAAAGTGTGAATGAAAATTGCTAATGAAATTCTAAAGTTGTGTAGAAAACTTCCATTTTCATTATCATTACCAGTTTCGATCTGTTTTGAAGATTGAGTGGGGCTGCCAGTATCTCGGTTGAGTATTCTTCCGATTTTTGCAATCTGCTTGCTCTTGATATGGACATCTCGACCTTTGAATCCTAATTTCCTTGTCAATTCCTTCTGGACACATATCGAAACTGGTAATAATAATGATATTGAAATCAATTAAACTTTAGCTACAGCTGATAATCACCAAACACCAGTTCAATCCCCAGCAACAATTAAAGAGTTGGCAAATTGTGAAACTAACGAGAAGTCAACAGCAGTTGATAATCAAATCATCAGCCAACCTATAATTAGTGAAAAGGGAGAGAAAAGAAAACTGCTCGACAACAAAACGAAAAAGGAAGAGACACAGTGGGCAGTTACAGATTGATGGTTTTCTAAAAAGACAAAAGTAATCAAAAAATCCAAAAAATCTGACTTAATTTAAAATATACGTCTGTTTTCTTATAAAACCAATTGATTTTTAATTTTTCTTCTCTATACTTAAACAAATCAATGGAGAAGTTTTTTGGTTTTTCATCAATTGGAAGTTTTTCTTTACAAGTTTACAATTTCATTAACAATTTTTCTTTCAAATCCATAATTTTATAAACATATATCAGACCAGGATTAGAGATTGATAAGACCTGGCGAAATACGTATTTCTTTTCAATAAAGTTCTTTTTAAAAACACCCAATAATGAATTATTAATTAATTCGAGAATATTATTGTTAAAATAAAATGCCTTACCTTGAGCATTCTTCAAACATTCATACCAAGTAGCAATCTTATTTTGGTTTCCTATGATGATTGCATTAACTTGCTCATCAAAGTAAAGTGCTCTTTTAATAGTCAATGTTCTTGAATCAGACTTTTTCAGTATTGATGCTCCAATACTAAAATTAAATATCTCTTTATCTTTATTTGATATCCTTATTTTGTTGCCAATATTACTTATACTCGTGAAAGCTTCTAAATAGTCATTCCCCGTACATTGAAAGCATATGAATGCATCGTAATTCAAGAGGAAATTTTCTTGAAGAAAAATAATACAGTAAAAAATCTTATTATAAATAAAATTCTGCTGGAGGGATTCAAAAGAGGGCAGAATGATCATTTCTAGATTTGAACGCAGATGACTTCGTGTTGCAGTTCATGGATAAAAACAGCAACGAGAACAGGGTATGTTAAACAATTTTGAAGAGTGTGAAAATCTGTTTGGGTAAGATCAGATGCTTTCAGAAGCTTAAGAAAGAATAAGTTTTATTTAATTTGAATCTTTAAAAAAGAATTTTTTAAACCACTTTTTGAGAAATCAGTGTTGGAAAAATAAAAAGATTATTTTTTCAAGTTATGCAAAAAAACTTAAGATTGATGGGTTCATTTCCGTATCATTGACTTCTTGAACACACATTCAAAATTTTCAACTCTAAAATAAACAGTAGCTTTGATATGTGTGATACTCGAACAAAATCTCTAGTAATTGTGCGAGTCAATGGATGAGAAAATCACAAATCAAACTTTCAATCTTTATCTTTCACATCCTAATTTACACGGGTTTCTACGAAATCCTAATTAATTTTTTTAGTGGAAGGTAAATTAAATAAGCATACATTCACATTCGCGTAGGCTAATCGGGTAGACATTTGTTGTGGTTTGGTATGAGTAACAACACACTTTAGCTAAAGAAGTAGGTAATTCGTATATTTACAGCATTAAAAATAATAATCTCTATGAAGACAATGATAAGATAATATTTGTTTATATTGGTTAAAATAGGTATGTCTTCAATTTGTATTATTAATTTCGTCGATCCTCAACAACATTAAAATGGCACTGTACTACATAAACTGCAGTCTACACTAATACCACAGCTGAATCACAAATGAGTGAGACATTCTGTTGTTTTAAGCCCTTCCCTATGTATTCTCGTTTCATTCATATAAAATAAAAACGTAAACAATTTCAAGGTCACGAGTCCTATTTTGAATCCCACCAGCAGATTTTTATATATAAAACTATTTTTTATTCATTTTGTATAATTATTATAAAATACTGAGACTTTTGGTTTGGCCTTTGGAAGGTTCATCGGCTTAACATGATTCTTTTGTACATAAAGATTTGGTTTTTCCAAATTCACCAGATATGCTTCAACTCCTTTCAACATGTTAAAATTGTTACAGTGAGATTTTTATAAGATTACAAAGCTTTTTGGGGAAATATTTGCTTAACATGTTTTCAATTCTTCTCGTATTGATGTTTGTTCCTAATAGATGTGTTCGTCTATCCTGTCTTTCAATCTTGATTTTTGATCTATGTATATCGCCTCACATGGACATTTAAACTAGTTTACTGCATGTGTCTGCTTTATGTCTTCAATCTGATCTTTTGAGTAATTTCTCAGCATTTTGTTAGTTGTGTATACGATTCGCAGATGGACTTTTTATCACAAACTATTAGTTAAATAACCAATGTAATTTGCAATCAAACCTAAAGTATCCAAATTTTGTATGTAATACACTCAAGCCTGGAAACAGGAATTGATCAACCATAGTTGAAAGACACCACAACCAATGAATTTTAAAATTTATTTTTACAATAAACATATTTATATGGCATGTATCACACTGATGAGGATGTCCGGAATAAGAGCCTCATTTGTGAAATAACTGGCATCTTTTTATTTTTTTCAAAAATATTACTGAATAAATCTCACTAGATGGAGATTGTCTTCTTACACATGTTAAAATTAAAATTAAACGTTAAAGTTCGGAAAAGCTAAATTTGACTAAATTTTCTCTCAACCGAAAGACAGATACCCTAATCAGTTGTAGATCAGAAATAAATTCAATTCAATCTTATACAAAGTATCGGAATCAATAATTATTAATTCATCTTTTGGAAATTAATGTAATAATACAGCACAAGTATTTATTATTTTTACCTGAACAACTTTCAATGCGTCTTAGTGTTCCTGAGATATCTTTTGATTTTATTCTACATGTTATTTTTTTTTCATCATGCAGTCCATAAACTTTTATTTGTGATTCATCAATTTTTTCTATCTGGATAGGATTTATCTTCATATTTTTTTTTGTTAAATGAAAGCAGTCTGATCCATCTTCTATTTTCATGAAGGTCGTAACTTTTTTATTTTTCATTGAGTCCGAAAATATTATTTGACAATCATCAAATTTATCTAAAAGACAAAGTATAACTATATTTTTCCCTTTGATGGGTAGGATTAAGAATTAAAACTCAAGTATTTTTTCTATCGAAGAATATGTTAAAAAGGCTTTTCTATCATTATGATATACATCCCTAAAAGTCCTTTTTTCGAATTTTCATTACATTTGCAATGAATTAATGCCATGGAATCACTCATTTATTAGATATCATGATCATCAAATAATTTTTTACATCGAGTAACCTTCGCATGAAAAGAAGCATAACCGTGACAATTTACTCTGTCCTCTAGCCCCTTTGTTGTGTCCTAAATATACTGTTTTACAGGCAAATTCTTATTTAGATACTAGATGGGTTTGCTTTCAATTTGAAGAACTTTGTTATCTTTTAGAAAGCTAAAATTTCATACGCTCCAAGACAGATTATGTACAGCAAAAACATCGGTCATCTCTTTGGGCTTGATTCATTGATAAGTTCGATAGGGTAGTCATATGCCAAGAATTTTTTTAAAATTTACATTACCAAGCCTCTTCTAATATTATGAGTTGAAATTCAAGAGTACTTGTGTAGCCTTGATTGAATTGATCTCTCCAGCTTTGCAAGGAAAATATCAGTCAACAACTTGCGTCACTATATTTCTGCACATTGATCATTCCATTGAAAATTATGACCATATTGTTTTTCTACTCCAACGGTACATTTGTACAAAAATCATCTTACGTAAAAAAAGGGAAAAAGGATTTTTTAGTTAATATCCACATCGGTAAAGGTCTGGTTCGGGTACGACGCAAAATTTTATTTTCGGGCGCATTACACATGAGCCAATGAAAATCAAGAAGGTTTCTCAGTACTATTCAATTCCTATTATGGTCTATTTAGATATATTCATGTGTATAACCAAACTATTCTTTAACTAGCTTACTCTTAATACAATTTTGTCTTTCTTAGTTGAGAAATGAATCTTACGTTAATCATCTTTAACTCAATGAATTCTATTTTGATTATAATCAAAAATTACAGATAGACTGAGATAAAGATGATTAAAGAAAGATTTGTTTCTGAACTAAGACATGCACAATTGTATTAAGAGTAAGCTAGTTAAAGAATATATTGGTTATAAACATGAATATATCTAAATAGACCATAATAGGAATTGAATAGTACTCAGAAACCTTCTTGATTTTCATTGGCTCATGTGTAAAGCGCCCGAAAATAAAATCGTTCCCGAACCAGACCATTATTTTTCTCAACGAATCTAAATTTATCAGCTATCGAATGTTGGCACAGCTCTCATAGGTTCCTATATTTATGTCAGACTCTTTAACAATTCACTTTCATAAGACTGACTCATTTCCAGTATTAGTCAGAGAGGAATGGCAGTCTCATAATAATACACTAAACTTCCTTAAAAATGTATGGGAGTTAAACCGAACGTTAAGGACTGTTTTACTTGATTAGTAGGACTGTGAAATTTATATTTATTTTAGAAACTAGGTAAAATTTTGTTTGGCCGCAAATAAGTCATTTTTCATCATTTTGAGCCGAAATTTCAGCATTGGCTTATTCTTTTCATAATGTATTGTCAGCAAATTTTCATTCAGTTTTCTTTAGCCAAAACAAAGTTAATTTATTATCGTTCAATCATTATGAAATTGACACAATTCGATACAGAACAAACAATTACATTTTTGACTTTGATATGATTACCAATATTATCTTTTACTTCGATCATTTTTTAAATTGAAAGGCGATGCCTGTTATTATGAAGAAATAAGTAGTACTTATTTCAGGCATACTCTTCAGTCTTTTCATGTCAATATGAATGAATTAAAAGATTACAATAAGAACAAAATACAATCTGGTTGGCTTTTCATCATCAGTGTACAATATATGTTGTAATTACATGTGTTGAAGTGACTAATACATTAAAAGTCTTGCCCCACCTGTACATTGTGGCGAGTGACTTTTGACTTCCAATGGATACTAATATATACAGAAATGAATGAATATACAGGTGTTAAATTCTGATGACAATCAATTAATAACACTGGGGTAAGTCAAAAAAATTTTGTGAATAACATTTTCTGATGTAAAAAATTATGCTGATCCCGAAAATGCAAGAAAAAATATGCGTTTCCTATCAAATAAAAAAGTTATTTGAGTTATAACATACTATACAATATATGGATATTTAAACAATTTGTTGATAATGAATCATAATCAGTTACAATTATTATTTCATGCTGACAAAAATGTTAAGATAGAGGTTTGTCGTAGACTTCTATCTAATGATCGAGCTCTAGGTTTGGGTAGCGCTTCATTTGTCTCAATGCGACGCGTCATTTTCAAAACTGGTCTTGGCAATACTGAAGGTTGCACAAACTTCTTCTGCACACACAGACGTGTCTTTTCTTTCTGTATCTGTAATACTTCTGCTGTTTTGAGGGCTATAAATTATTTCAAAGTTTTCAGGGGAAACCTTTTCGTTGCAATCCTTTACGTGTTGCCTAACAGAAGTAGAGCCAGTGTACAATTGTTCAGCCACTGTCCGAGTTTTCTCGTGGTGTGACCAATATATTCAGCTTGACAAAATCATTTGAACTTATCCATAAAGAAAGATTTCGACAATGGATTAGGTCTATCTTTCGATATGTTTGAGAACAGCTTTTCTGCTTTGAAGATGAATTTTTATTCCAATTTTAGAAAAGTTTTATCACACCATTGATTGATCCTTGACTTTGTATTGTTCGCCAATACATCGCCTTTAAATGGTAAAATAACTGTTATTTTATTATCAATCTCTTTCTCTATTACTCTTTGTTTTTCTCTTTTCAACACGTTATCTGTAATGTCTATGGGATAATTGTTACTTATAAAAGTTTTCTTCAGGAAATCTTTTTCTTCTTGGAGGGATTCCGGAGAAACTATTTTTTCTAATCTGTTGAAAAGTGATATCACCAAACCTACTTTCGTTGTTTTTGGCGTGAAATAGTTGAAATTTAATAATTTGCCAGTGAAGGTGGACTTTCTATGACATTTTCTTTGTAAAGATTCATCATTTTGTCTGCATAATATAATTTCCAAGTAGGGTAGTTGATCATTATCTTCCATTTCCAAGGTAAACTTTATATTAGGATGTGCTTCATTAAACTTTGATAATATCACTGTCGAGTCTCTATCATTATTAAGTATGATTTAAATATATATATGTATACATTTATATATGATATATATCATCCACGTATCTTCTATGCAATTCTGTTTCCAATATATATTATCAGATAGGGGATCTGATTCAAGTTTGCTCATGAAAATTTCCGCCATGATAGAACTCAAAGGGGAGCCCATTGCTAGACCATCAATTTGTACGTAGATTTTATTTATTATCCAGAGTATTAAGTATCATTTTGTCTAACAATTTCATAATTTCGTTGCCCACACTATCAGGAAAACAATACACATAATAGATTGACAATATACGGTTTGATATCATGCATCACAGAAGTATTTTAATTTAAGAAAGATTCCTTTGATTCGAGCTGAATGCATGTTCAAAGAAAAATGTTTATCCAAATTTTTGGAAGGACTTACGGGGTCCTGTAACTGCATTAAAAAGAATGATGTGGATAATAACCCCACCACCCCATTTGTAGGAAGAATAGTCAGGAGGATATTTTAAATTTTAAGATTTAAAAAGTTACTTTCTGCAAACTCTATTAGAAATTAAACATGATATAGAAATGATCAGCAGAATAATCTCTCTCGACAGGTATTAATTGAGCCTATTTTTTATGTAAATATGTATTCTTACAAATAGTCACGATTTACAAAAGAGATTTTTGAGGGATAGAAATTAGGGGAATGACTGTTACACTGATATTAAAGAGTACGGTATCTAGTATCCTTGAATTTCAGGCTAAAATATTATTTCATCTGAGATTTATGAAGGTTCAAAGACGAGACAGTTTTTGTGAAAAGTTTGAGATTCAAGATAAATTTTCAATTTTTACATTCAAGACTTGTCATCCATATAAGGTCTTTCAACATAAAAACTACTAGAGATCCCCTTTTTTGGAAATCACACATCATGAGATTTGCTTCTCCCCCTTTCAGTACGTGTTCCATTCTTTTCGTGAATTAGTCACCAAATCAACTATGATATGAGAAATATAAATCAAAGCCATACTTACAACAAGCATTATACAGCATTTTCTTAATATTTGGTAAATTATTCTTCATCTTGTAAATTATACAATCTACAAAGGTATCCGATGCGTTAGTTGCTCCAAAAACTATGAAATATTTTGAATGGAAATCAATGAATGCGTATTTTAGATCGAATCGTAAAACCAATTTAGATTTTATATAAATATTTAGAATTGATTTATTGCATTCGATGTAATCAATTTTCTTTTTCTCTATATTTTTCCCATTTTTATAAGCAATATGAAATAACCTAAGAAAAGAAAATTTCATTAATTAATTACTTAAAGGCTAGCTGATTTGAGATTGGGAATATATGATCTTTACATAAAGCTATTTGTAATATTTCCCCACACTAAAAAAATCTCTGAAATCCAAATCGGTAGGACTGGAGCAAACCTCACAACTTTCCGTCCGGGTAGAGGGGAATATACCGTATATGCGTGTATATGTGGGGGTATATATGCGCGATATTTAATTATTTATTTTCGTCAACCATATATGAAAATACCAATAACTTCAAGCTTTAAAAAAAAGCTTCTGAAAATAGTAGAGCAACAAACGACCCATCAAATTGTAGCTTTTTGAAAGCTGATTCCAATGAAATGATTCTGATCTAATAATTTTGAGAATTTAAAACACTTTTAGTTGATATAATATTCGAATTATTTATTAATCTTAAATTAATAAATATCTCAGCAATGGTTTAGGTTAATAATAATAAATAATTTAAATGCTCATTCAATTCTTAAATATTAATGTGTCAGATTGATTGAAATAAAATTCAGTCCAGACTTATGATTAACTTTTTGATAAATTCTATACATTAATTTATTTAGTTAATCCTTCATGAATAATGGTAACAGCATAAACTGTTACAGAATATTCAGATTTTTATTCAAAGGTATTGAATCAATAGTCCATGAACTTATTTGGATCTATTACAGATTTCAGCCAATCTAATTTCTGAGTTAATCCCTTCGAAATTTATAAATATGCACGAGTCTTCACTCAACCTCATAACATAATGCAACAGCCGCTCAGAAGTATTGATCAGCTTAAGATTCAATCTGATGACGACGCGTTCGAGTTTGCTAAAAGATATTCCCTTATAAATTATGGCCCTATACCCTGTACAAAGTGTGATGGAATTATGGTTCCTAAGATCCGGAAAACCTGGGTACACGAGTGTATACGATGTAGAGCAAGGCAGTCTCTATATTTCAATTCTACATTTTAAGTTCAAAAGTTTTCAATTTTATTTCAGGAATGAAAATATCAATAAAGCAAGTCTTAAATCTTGCATTTAACTTCATAACTCATTCTACGCTAGAAGAGACCGCTGAGAATGTGTGTGTTGATGTCCACACCGTCCTGAGGTTCAACAAAATTTTTGAAAGTCGTGTGCTGGACTTCAATGGTTATCGAGGAAAATTAGGAGGTCCTGGGTGTACTGTTGAAATAGATGAATGCCACCTTTTCAAGAGAAAATATCATCGAGGTCGAATTCTTGGATACCAACGCTTTTGGATTTTCGGTGCTATCTGTAGACAGACAAGACAGATTCGTCTACAGGTCATGTTCACAAGAACCAAGGTGAACATCCATAGATTTGTCCTAGAAAATGTTGCTCCAGGAACAACGGTGATAACTGACGAATGGAAGGCTTATTGTGGTATTCCTTTTAACCACCTTACTTAACCATAAGAGAGGATTTAAAAACCCAATTACTGGAGCCCATACTAACACCATCGAGAGAGTTTGGTGAAAGTTGAGGCGTAATATAAAATCATATGTCAAGCCAAGTCGACTCCCTGAAAGACTTAGTTTGTTTGCATCTTTTTACAATATGAAACTTAAAACAAACTTATCTAAGGCTAATGCTTTGATAACATCATTACAATTTAAATAAATAATTCGAATATTATATCAACTAAAAGTGTTTTAAATTCTCAAAATTATTAGATCAGAATCATTTCATTGGAATCAGCTTTTAAAAAGCTACAATTTGATGGGTCGTTTGTTGCTCTACTATTTTCAGAAGCTTTTTTTTAAAGCTTGAAGTTATTGGTATTTTCATATATGGTTGACGACAATAAAGCCTTAACTTCCAATATATCTTTCAATGTATCTTTTTTCTGAAGGTCTTCCAACAATAGCTGTTGATGGAAAACATCTAAAATCCTCGACGAAATATATTAAAATAGATTATACGTTTATTTGACCTATTTTATTTGACCAAATATATTATTTTTATGATGTTGTAAATAATATATTTGTATGAACGGTAATATTGCCGAACATCATCGAGTATATTGTTACTCGATTCTAGGCTCGTAAGGAAGGTTGGAGACAAAGCAAATAATTAAGTGATAAACGTTTTATTTCGTCGGGTCTCTTCAGACTTAATCCCGGACTGACATTTATATAGTGTGACAATGCATGTTATTTTCTGCCCTTCCATTGGTTTAAAACTGCTCAGAGAGGGAGGGGTGTCAATTTGCAATTCTGTTTTGAAAAAGATACAGTGGGCAGTTACTGATGGATGAATTCCTAAAGTGTAAAGGGGGCCCAAGTATGGAGAAGAAACGCAAGTGAAACTGCCTGGAAACAGAATTGCAAATTGACACCCCTCCCTCTCTGAGCAGTTTTAAACCAATGGAAGGGCAGAAAATAACATGCATTGTAACACTATATAAATGTCAGTCCGGGATTAAGTCTGAAGAGACCCGACGAAATAAAACGTTTATCACTTAATTATTTGCTTTTTCTCCAACCTTCCTTATGAGCCTAGAATTGAGTAACAATATATTTATAATTGTTCCTTTTCAATATAGTTAAATAAAATGCCCATCAGAGGGTAGGGAATAAAGAAGAGCTGCGACCGAGCGGGAAGTTCGAATTCCAAGAACCTTGTGTGATAAATAAAAATCTTATATAAATGTGGTTAAGAACGATCATAGTAGTAGTGGAGTCCCTAAGAAAGGGATTTTCCAAGATCATATGGATGTTATGGATACTGATCCACAACAATTACACTGATAGTGATTAAATATTTTTTTGAAAGTATTCTATTCTGGATATAAAATTCTGATGTAAAATTTTACGTTTAATTTTTAAAAAAACCGCTTGTCTGTGAGCTGAGATATTGGGCAAAAACCAAATTTTCCAATTTTCGAAAGACCCCTCTTAAACGTTTGCAATAAACATGGAAGAGTAATTATTTTTATAAAAAATCGCTTGATCTTATCTCTTCAACCTGTCTCTCAATGGGACCAAAAATAGAAAAAATGAAAAAAAATTGTCCAAAAGATAATTTTTCTAAATAATTGGCCTACTTCAAAGTATGAATATAATAAGAAAAAACTGTTTGGGTGTGTGCTTTTTCAAGCACCAAAACTGGTGGAAATAGGTCTTTTGTCAGCAAATGTGATTTAGTGAAGATGAAACACGTGGTGAATAAGACAAAATAAAATAATGTATTTCATATATTTTTTTGCCTCATCCTTGATAACTTTGGCCACTTTAAACGAACGCGCGACCGTCCACATAAGATGATCAAATTCTCTAACCGTATCTGGAATCGTTAGGATCTTATCTGTTGTCCATGTAGCCATGATTTAGTGAAGATGAAACACCTGGTGAATGAGACAAAATAAAATAATGTATTTCATATATATCGCCAAACAATATCCTTTTAAAACAAATATACACATGAGTTATTATTAATAATTGTTTATCTAATTCAGTCCACTAAATCAAAATTTATACAAAATTGAACCTCGGCATAACAGGCAGAGATAGGTTTATCAAAGGGAAACAACTAGCAAAAATCGAGAAAATACTCAAACCCCTACCCACACCAAAGTTCAGTTCAAATCAGAACACAAGTGTAAATCAAGCTGAAAACCAAGAGAAGTTGGCTGTAGCCAATAATCACCACACACAAGTGCAGAGTTCAGTCCTAGCAACAAGTGTAGAGTTGGCAAAATGTGAAAAATCCGAGAAGTAGATCTCTTTAACCAATGGAAGAGCAGAAAATATTGCATTGTAAAAGTATAAAATTTAAACCCGGGGTTGAGTCTGAAGAGACCCGGCGAAATAAAACGTTTATCACTTATTATTCGCTTGTTTTCTAGTCTTCCTAATGAATCCAAATCAGAATAGTATACAAAATTATTGTTCAATGACTCTGACTCTCTCTCCTCTTGGTCCAGAGTTTAGAGAGAATTTTTTACAGTATTCAATTTCTGATTGCATCTCTTAATTTTTATTATGAAAGTCACACTGAAAAATTGTCTTTAAGTCACTGAACTTATTTCTACTGGCCACACCCATACAGCTATTTCGAATAAAGTTGGTATAAGAGTTTCCCAAGTTCAATACTCGATCAAGAAATTCACTCCCTATTTCATAGGTGAGAAATAAATTAATCTAATAATTCTAAGGCAAATCGCGGAATAAATGAGGTCGTTTTGATTCTAGACTGAAAAACATTGAAAAATTTATGATTATAAGGAAATGGGGATATTTTTTTTACAATTCTAATGACTTTTTTATTGCAGAGGGTCGATTATTTTTTATCGAGTTGGTGTTTTTTATATACAGTTATTAGAGAATTCACTGTACTTTTTCAGATTCTAAGATAAATTATAATATTTTACAACTCACATTTTATTATTCTATTAAAATGCTTAACCAAAACTATCCCTTTTCTTATAGAGAATTTTAAAATATTCACTAATTGCGAATTTATAAAAACAGTTTACGTCTTAAAATATTATGAAAGTTTCAAAGTTTTTAACCGTATTAGTTTATGCGTTACTATCTTAATAGAAAGATATCGAATATCTCATGTTTTCTGCTCCTTAAAATACTTTGTAAATATAAAAGAAAGGGTTTTTTAATTTTTGCGTTTATTTTTGAAGAAAAAATAATAATTTAAAAATGGATGCATTTTTGGTTGACATATACGCATTTCGTCCTCTTTTGGACTCGTCAGTATGCCACTTACTGGATTTGTAGTCCAATGCTCAATCCAATCTTCCAACGTCTGATCTAAATCAGATTACTTCCATATGCTCTGGAGGAGTGAATTTAGCCTTTGACTACAAGCGACATGGGCTAATTCATTACCAAATAAGCCTGAGGGATATATTACCTAAGCACCTAGAATGAAATACAGTGAACTTCCTAAATAATACATATATAAAGAAGAGGACTGACTGAAATAGTTTAGCCTCTCTACTAATAAGTAATGAATTTAAGATTTTTTCTCTCAAAGTCGACCCACTTTGAGTAGTCCTATCTTTCTTATTTCAAGCTATAATTTGTTGAAAATTTGAATATGTCATCTATGTCTAGCTTGCTATTACCAGAATGATTTTCCGAATCATATCTCTTAAAATAACATAGTTCAAACTCATTCAATTTGACACGATTCGATGCAAAATCAAAAGTTGAGTCAGCTGGGTAATTTCCATTCCAAAATATTGGCTTAGAGCAGTTGTAATCGAACTTGAAATCAGTCTTGGATTTTTTCAACTCATTTCAATTTTTTTGGAAAATCAATACGAAAAGTCGTTTTCACAATTGAGAGACCCCTCTATTTTAACCAAAGCAAACAAATACGTCATACTCTTTCTCTCTGAGTGATCATATAGCAGACCCTCTTTCTTCCTATTTCACGATGTGAGACCAGAATCAATGGGTTCATTACATTGAAGACCCCTCTTATCGAGTGTTAACTAACCTCCTTTTTGACTATGAGAATAAAATTTTCAGAAACACATTAATCGAGAAGTCATCCGCAGAAATTGTTCTTTAACAGAACCCCCAAAAATACACTAGATAAATCCAGCCACCTTCTGAACCCATCCAGACCAATAGCTCTAATGAAGGTGACCTGGTTTGGGTACACTGTGTACCGTAGACATTGAACTACACAATCAACATAACAATCTAATAACGCTAAATTGGTCAAAACTCAGGTAAAAGGAACCAAAGGCGACGTTGCGAAAGTGTTATGGAAGCTGCACGTCGCCGATCTAAACGATAGATACTTCGGCCTTACGCTATCAAGAGGAAGGGTTTTGAGAAGCCGAAATAATAATATGGGATTATTTTTAAATAATAATAAAAGATAGATGAAATGAAAATTTATTGAACAATGCATATGTTCTGCTTTACAATTATCATTTTTATATTAAAAATAGTTGTTATGTACAATTATAAGTAAGGGTTTAGAAAAATAAATAATGAAGATATATATAAAAACAGTAATAATCAAAATAGTTTAGAAAAAATCTTTGCAAATCTGAATCCATTCTTTGAAATAATATATATATAGTTATCAGTAACGATTCTTCAAGTATTTTTTCAGTCACAATAGAAAAATAACTTAGGGAAATCAAGATACTTTATCTAATTTCTTCAGAGTTCTAGTTTCATTCATTATCATTGAAAGGAGGTAATGTCACCAGTGTTGCATTCAGATAACAATAGTCTTATTTTATCTTTTAGTCATTTTTTTCAACCAGTCGATCTCTATTCATACATATTTATAATTTCAATTTTTTATAATAGGACCTAGTCCTGCAGGGACATTTTCTAGCTAATTTCTAGCTTAGAAATCAGTATTTATTCTGTGATATCTTTGTTGAAAATTCAAAGAGTAATTATGTGATCAGTAATCACTATAGATTTCACTTCCTGCTGTAATAAATATGATCCAACAGGTGAGCTTTAGACTTAAGAAGATTTCTTTTTTTAACTAAATGGAGACATATTTTCTGATATGGGTTGACAGGCTTCAAGTGATCTAAATGATTCTAGAATGTGAATAAGTTAGTAAAGCGTCAGAATTTCATAAGAAATAGTTTAAATTGTGATTTAGTATACTTGTTTAACTCATTACTTCTAGATATATATACATCTTTCATAGTTAAGGAAATAAGTAATAATTTTTTTTTTTTTTATTTTTTTGGTTCTAGTTAATGAATTTCGAGTTAATTTCTCTTTTGAATTCAAATAAACTCATTCTTTTTATAATATTAGGTAATTTTTCAAATAAATTTTTGCTTCTATTGAAGATTGCAAGATTCTTGATCTCTCCTTGTACTCTGTATCGATCACGGAGTCCAGGAAGACTTTGAGGAGTAATGCACTTTTTGATGAGAAGAAGGCTTTTGATGTCTCTTCGAACCATAATTGATTCAGATGGTAGACTGAGTTTTTTCCTGTATGGCTCAGAGAGTTTACGTCGGAAAATTTTGGCAACTTTCTGAAGCTTCATAGACCATTCAGGTTTTTCAGGATTCCAGCATCCTGCACAAAATTCAACAACAGATCGTGCCATCATTTTGAAGAGAAAAACTTTCATGAAGTCATTTTTTATGCATTTCCGAATTTGCATGCATCTCGATATGAAGGATCTATGAATATCTTTATAATGATCTGTAAAGTCAAAAAAATTATTATATTTAACTCCCAAATCACTAATTGTGAATTTAGGATCGATTTTTTTTTCATTTACAAGTATATTTTCTTGTAATGGGATCGTAGTAAAAGGTTTTGTGTAGAAAGTTTTACTTTCATTTATGCTAAGCCCGAAGGCTTTTAAATCATTTGAAAGATTTTTTAGAGATGTGTTAATGAATGCAACATCAATAGAATCATCAAAGCTATAGATAATCTTCATATCATCAGCATATTTGAAGATCTTAGCTCCAGTGACATTTATTTGAGAGAAGACAATATTAAATAATAGAGGACCTACTCTGGAGCCTTGTGGGACACCAGATGTAATTAATTGAGGTAATGAATCTCTGTTTTCGAAGGGCACATATTGCTTGCGTTTCGTTAGATATATTTTAAGCATTTCTAGGAGATGTGAACATACTTCGTAGTGATGACAGATTTCAATAATTTTGTGAATATAAATTTTGTCAAATGCTTTAGACAAGTCAATATATATTACAACAGATTTCTTTTTATTTTTATTAAGAATTGAGACATAATTCAAGAAATTGAAAATATTAGTCTCACAGGATTTGCCTTTACAGAATCCATGTTGATCAGGATCTATTTTCTGTATATCAATTGTACCAAGGATTTTGATAAAAAGAATTGAGTCAATGATTTTCATAAGGGTGTTTTGTAGAGTTATGTAAGGAATTTCCTTTGGTCATGCCCATCAACAACCGGATGAACGCGGGATTATTCAATAGTTGGACGGCCGCAGGGTTCTGCGCCAACGTTTGCCACATCTCCAACATAGCCATATTCGGTCCAGGAACCACCGTTTCACTAGGCTCTTTCACGTCGTCTATTTTGTCCAAATCGACGTCCTGGGAATCACTCCTGAGGGAGGAAAAGTTTTCATTAGTTTCATTCATATTACGCTATCTTCAGTAATATCAAAAACAAGAGTGCCGCCTTTCACAGCGTGTTTTAATATCTCTTTATTTAAAATCTTTTTACATTTTGTTTCAATGCATATCTCCTTTCCTCCACTTCAATTTCGATTAATCAATTTAATTCATATTCCTCACATTTCTTCGTATTCACTACATTACCCCCACTTCGATGTGGAGCATCAGGAAGTCTATTTATTATAAATAAAATCAGGGTTCCGGAGGGGTTTCCTCACCCTCTTTGGTTTGGAATTCACTTCCACCTCCTCATTTCCGCTCTCATCACTATCAGAGATCCTCTGATTTGCTTCTTGGTCATTTAGGAGCTCCTCCTTTGACCCTAGCGCTGTGGAGTCTTCTTTATACGGTAAGAACTCCGCTTGATCGTCAATTCTCTGAATGGTTTCAGCCTGTCAATACTGACAGTATAAGGTTCACCATTCTTATTGACTATGAAATGCTTTCCATCACGTTCTATGACCCTGTACGGTCCATAGTACCTGATTCTCTTTTTTTCATCTACTACGTCATTTCGTACCAGCACTCTTTCAGAGCTCATCAAATCTTTTGGTATGTACGTTTTCATTTTGTACTCCTTCCTTTCTGGAAAAACTACTTCTCTAATGCTTCTGAACAATTTTTCTGTGTCTATGCTCAGTAGACTCTCTTGCTTATCGCCTACCACCACCAGGTCAGTAGGAAGCCTGACGCTCCTACCAAACATTCTTTCCGATGGAGTATGGTCCGCGTATGGAGTACTGTTTATCATCAACTCCACATATGGGTAAGCCTCATACCAGTCAGCTTTTTCCTCGATGGCTATGAACGTGTCCCTCATGATTCGGTGGACCCGCTCAATAATTCCATTGCTCTGTGGGTGATACGCCGTAGTACACCTGTGTTCGATATTGAACTCTCTAAGGCAATCCCCAAACTCTTTGGACGTAAAACTGCTACCCCGATCGGTAGTTATGACACTTGGAAATCCTTTGATTTTAAAGCATCTCCTCACTAATACTTCTATTATTACCCGCGTACTATCACTGGAAATAGGTTCTAATTGACAGTGTCTGGTTCTTCGATCGATAATAGTAAGTATTTTGCTGTAACCATTTGATGGTCTCATGGTTATCACGTCCATGTGAATATGCTCGAAATTTTCTTTGGGTTCTGGGAAAACATCCAGCTCAGATTTCGTATGTAGCGTCACTTTGCTTTTCTGGCACTGGGGGCATGTCAACACCCACTGCTTTATGTCTCGCATCATGTGAAGCCATACTACTATTTCGCTAATTAAATTTCGTGATCCACGGATTCCAGGATGAATTATTCCGTGTAAACACTCAAATACTTCTCGTCTCATTTTCAGGGGGATGATAGGTTTATACCGCTCGCCTTTCTGAGAACAAAACAACTTGACCAGACCTCCGCCTTGATCGCGCATTGCTATCAACACTATCTCGTGCTGTTCGTGCTCCGCCCGCAAATCTGGGAAACATTCCAATTGTGCTTCTTTAATTTTTTTCAAATCCAATGACTGTAACTTGTACAGACTATTCACTTCTTTCGGCTCTAAACACCGGCTAAACAACGATTTCTGTTTAATCGGTTGGCGAGATAATACGTCAGCTACAATATTAGCTTCGCCTCTCACGTGGTAAATGACGGACACAAATTGCCCTATATATTCCAAACGTCTCGTTACGTAATCGCTCCTCATGTCCAAATTATTCCATTTTTTGAACGATTGCGTGACCGTTTTATTATCACAGTAAATCCTTACATCTCTATACCGGATGTAATGGCTAAATTTCTTACACGCCTCGAAAACTCCAATTAGTTCCAAATTGCATATGGGTTGGGTTTTTTCACTGGGGCGCAATGTTCTCGAATAAAAAGATATGGGTCTAGGCCCGCCTTCTGTGTTTTGCTGTAACACAGCTCCTATACCTAGAGTAGAAGCATCAGTGTAAACCTCGAATGCTATGTTTGGCTCTGGGTATTTTAGTATTACTTTATTTGATATTAATTCTTTTAGGATCTCAAAAGTTTTGACTTCCTCGTCATTTAACTTTAACGGTCCATCCTTAGTGGTGATGGGATTCAGGCTATCTCGTAATACCTTTTCGTAAACAGCCATGTTACGAATAAACCGCCGATAAAAGTTAACTAAACCTAAAAACGACATCTTTTTCTTAGTATTTGGTTCGGGTAATTTCTGTATGGAAATCACCTTGTCGTGCAAAGGCTCTAAACCGTGAACACTCAATTTATGCCCCAAAAATTCAACTGATTCTTTCACGAACTCGCATTTCGCCAGCTTCACTCTTATGTTGAATTGGGACAATCGTGCCAATACCTACTCGATTTTCTCGTAATTTTCTGCACTGGTGTCAGTGGCGATTATAATATCGTCCACGTAAGCTTGTATCCCTTCTATTCCCGCTAACGCCATGTCCATTACTCTTGTCGCTCCAGCGTTTTTCAACCCAAAAGGAGTACCTATATATTCAAATAGCCCAAATCCTGTGTCAACCGCCGTTTTGCGCTGGTCACATTCTCTCACTTTAACTTGGTGATACGCTTTGTTAGCATCCAGCTTAGAGTAGAACCTCTTACCTGCGAAATGCAGTGTAGCATCCATCAGATTAGGGATTGGGTAGTTATCTTTAACCGTCAAATTGTTAATCGCACGGTAATCTCCGCATACCCTAGTCTTTTTCTCATTCACCGCGACCGTTAATGGGGACGACCACTCGCTATTTGACCTACGGACTATCCCCTTTCTTTCCAGCTCTTCTATCTCTTTCTTTACTGCTGCTTGCTTCTCAGGATTAAGTCGTCTCGACCTTATCCTAACCGGGGGACCGGTGGTTTCAATAGCATGCTCAAACCCTGATATAAACGTTAGTTCCTCAATGTTGAACACATGCTGGTACTTTTGCAATATCTGTCTCAACTGGGGGTCAGTAACTTGATCAATGGAGCAGCATGTTCCGCTTTGAATCCACAGCTGACATGGGATTATTTCTGATCTTATTCCATCGATAATTCGATCTTCACTAGAATCAACCAGCCATTTATGCTTTCTCAAAAATTCAATGCCTAATACATTGAAACCATTGTTGGCAGAAAAGAAAACATGATTATAATTATGATTATTAAATAACATCTCTTTATTCAATATTTCGCCTGTTATCATTTTTCCACCTCCAGGATGTTTTTATGACCGAATAGTAAATTTTTTTCTCTTTCGATTGATGTATGTTTTAATTTTCTAGCATATTGGATAACTTGAAATATAAGGATTTTTGGTGAAAACTTTTTTTTTGTCGACCACTATATTCATAAGTTGACTAAGTTGAATTTTTTTTGTGATCTGCCTCCAAATTTCTAGAGGGTTGGGTTGAATACTAAAAGTTTGAAACTTTGAATATTAGAATAAGAAGTGATTACAGCTTTTTTAGACATTAAACCTACTAGCAAATTATGTTCAATGGAAATTACTATATCCATTTGAAATTTAACATAAAGGAGATTTTTGACTAGATAAAATCTTATTCATAACATTATTTTTCTTTTGACAGAAAATAGTAACGCCCAAGAAGAGTAGATTTAGAACTAGATATAAATAATAATATCTAATTAATAATATTCTATTTAAAATAATATACCAATTTATCTATCCATCTTTCATCGTTCTCAAAAAGCATATTTTTTTCATTAAAAAATTCAATTCTTTCATATGATTTCTTGTGAATTATCGGAAAGATGAATTTAAGAAATAAATAAATTCTTAGATATAATAGAAAATTGAGAAGATTCTTTAAGATTTATTGTCAAAATTCAGAATCAACAAATAAGAAAGTTATGCCTATTTGAAATATGATTAAATCCAAATTTGATTGAAAAATGAAATGAGTTGATTGAAAAGATCAGAGAAAAATCCTTATCGATTTTTACCTTATTAATTGACCCTTTCTTGCTAATTTCTCGTTATTTTTCATGCGACTTAATTACCTTTCATATACTCAAGTGTAAAGACTATGAGTGAAATACATGGATGTGTGAGGGTATGAATTTACGTTATATACCATCAAATAGACCATAGCATTCCTATTACTATTCTTTCAACTCTACGTCTGATTTTTGATTTCACTATTCCTTAAACTCTCTTGGTGATTGACTGTAAACAAATGATAAAATGTTTAACAAATCAGTGAAAAATAAACACAAATTTATCCTTAGGAATTATTTATTATTGTAATGCTGCAAAAAAATGTTTTTTCATATATATATAAAGTTATGCTAATATGAAAAAGCTCTGCAATGTGACACAATTTTTACGAAGACACAGTGACATATTAGGAGATCGGCAAATGTACATTACAACTATTTTCATATGAAAATTATTATTGTAAACTAAAAACATAAAATTTTCATTTCATTTCAAGTAGAATTGATATAACTTTCCACCTCATTCTCCTTTACTCTTTGTGCGAGGATTTTTTTCATTTTACTTTACACACTTAATATGTGTATTTGTGATGTATTCCCCTTATGAAAATCAATTTAATGTTTTATTTTAGCTATGATTGTAAAAATCATTATTGGCGAGATAAGAAATTAGTAACTGATCGTGTAAAGCCTATTCTTAATCCACATCTTCCGAGATCAAAAACATCTCAAATCTTTCTTTCGGCATACAATTAATTGTTATTAGTTAAATATTCACGTATACGTCCCATGGAGATATTCATTATTGGTTATTTTATAAAAAGAATTTTATAAGAGATATATATTTCGTCAGGTCTTATCAATCTCTAATCTTGGTTTGATTAAATAATATTTATAAAGTTTTTGATGAATAAATAGTAAATGAAAAATATTAAATTGATTTACAAATTTTCCAATTGATGAAAAACCAAAAAACTTCTCCATTCTTGGTTTGTTCGAGCATAGAGAAGCTATTACTAACGGCAGTTATCTTGGCCCAATTGATTTCTAATTTTACTTCTCTATACTTGAACTTAATCAAACCAGGATTAAGAGTTGGCGAAATATATATTTCTCTTATAAAATTCTTTTTATAAAATAACCAATGATAAATATAATTAATTTTTATCCCAACATAGAAATACTACTACTTACTTCATGCGATAACAGTTAATTTCCCTTTGAATATCACCATGTTTCAATTATAAACTCACCACTGAGAAGCTCTGTGATAAAATTTAATCATTGAAACGGAAAATTAATATAGTTTAAATATCCGGATCAGTACTCTCATTTCTTGATTATTTCTGAAGAGTTACACGAATTCTAGAATATTTAAATAAATAAGAAAGGATGCCTAGAAAATTTTGAGGAACAAGCGCTATATTTCAGGCATATCATTCTTTCTTCACAATGTTATATCATGTTTGGTTTTTATAAGAATTCGAAGTACGTAATGTTGACTCTTTCATAAGCTTCGGAAAATTCCTGATTCTGCGAAAAATTTTGGTTTTATAATATAAATTTCAAATTATTCTAATTCATAGACTTTTATAGGTATTTTTAAAGAGATGTGTAATTTTGAAAAACCTATAAATGAGTTACAGAAATTACCAGAAGAACTTCTTCTATGACTCAAGTATCATTTTTCATGGTGTTATTTTATTGAGTAAATTAATGCTTGATATTTTCCTATTACAAAATCATTTCTGGTGAGCTAGAGAGAAGTTAAATAGCTAGGAAATCAATCTTTCATAACAATCAAGTACAGGAATTACTTTTTTGAGACCATATTCTTGTTCAGTCCCTTAGAAAATGATTGAAATTTAATTACTTATCAGATATTACTTGTTCTTAAGATATACAAAATGAAATATTTGATTCCAAAGTGTGAGCATATATAAAAAATATCAACTTTTCTATTTAGAATTCTTTATTTCTGTAAATTCATAGCAATAATTTTTGCAGGAATTTATAGTATCAGGAATTTCCCGAAGCTTACTCTTTCAAATTTTAAACAATTTGATTAAAAACTTTTACGATTTATTTCTTTAACTGAACTAAGATTTACTTAGAATAAATAAGAACTTATTTTTAAAAAAACATATTCAATTGTAGATAGATAGAAGATATTCGGATAACTTGTCTTTGTCGATTGCTTGGCTATGTTTACAGGGATTATTAGAGGAATAAAATAAAATTTTGATAGATAATCAATGTAACTTCCCTTGTGTTGTGATTTTCATTGCCGAACTTCATTCAAGAATTGATTGGTCATCAAGAGATCGAAGAGATTTTCTAATATACTAAAGAATCAAGAGGATTTACAATTTTAAAAAAATTTTCTGATTCTAATGAACTATTCATTAAGAGGATTTAGAAGACGAGTGAATATTTAGTTATAAAGCTTATATTTCACCGGTTCTCATCAGACTATTACACCGGCTAGATATATATATCAAAATGTTTGAAAAATCGAAATTCTCAGATTGGATCTTTTAATTTGGACCTTCGTGATACAAATCACATGGCTGATGTGACCAACTTCAGCATCCTGTTTCAAGCAAACCCTAGTGACCCGCGAAAGATGAAAGTAGATTCCTTGGACAAAGCTGAGGCCCACTTCATTAAGAAATTGAATCCAGTCTTATGTAAACAGAAGATTCTTGCAACAAAGCTAGGACTTACAGGTAAAAGTCGATTTACAAAAAAAAGTAAGCTTGAAAGAGCGGCAAAGCTACTTAAAGATTTTCCTATTGCTAGATCAACTCAGAAACAAAATGGAAATGAAGTCGGAGTAATAATTGAACCCAATTGAAACTACGTCTCATTATAATCAACTCCAATCTTCTGCCCCAACAACAATTATGATTGAGACCCCCATTCTTATTTCTTTTTAACGTTCAGGTTCACTTATGAAAAAGGTTATGCGAAAAAGGTTGGTGTGAAGATAGGGATCTGCTAACATTATAATTATTCAAAAGTTATAAGAGTAAGCAAATTGAGAAAATAGGCAGAATTCTCAAAACTACGATTGAACCTCTTAGCCTATTTTCCGCACAAAAGGAAACAAAAAGTCATAATGAAAATAACGAGAAGTCGGCTGTAGCTGATAATCAACCAGTTCTAGTTCCTAGCAGTGCCCCAGAAACAGTCACAGAGTTGGATACAAATGAAATCAAAGAGAAGTCAACAGTTATGTCCCAACCTGTAATTATTGAAAAGAAAAGTTGTGAAAAAGCAAAAAGAAAACGACGTAGAGACAGTGGGCAACAAACAATCGATCGCTTTGTGAAGAAACAAAAGTAGTTAAGTATAATTATGATCAGAGTGTTCCTACCGACCCCCCCCCACAATTCAAAGCTGTAACAAAATTAATAGATGGACCAATGGAAGGCCTCGAAATATTTGCATTGTAAAAGTATATAAACGTCACCGGGGTAGAGTCTGAAGAGACCCGGCGAAATTTAACGTTTATTAATATAATATACGCTTGTTTTCTCTAAACCTTCCTCATGAGTTTAGATCCTAAC
>SSNU01000009.1:43845-66683 GCA_012064415.1 Gyrodactylus bullatarudis
CCCCCCCCCACAATTCAAAGCTGTAACAAAATTAATAGATGGACCAATGGAAGGCCTCGAAATATTTGCATTGTAAAAGTATATAAACGTCACCGGGGTAGAGTCTGAAGAGACCCGGCGAAATTTAACGTTTATTAATATAATATACGCTTGTTTTCTCTAAACCTTCCTCATGAGTTTAGATCCTAACGAAAATATTCTTGATGAAGTTCGGCAATATTATCGTTCAAAAATAATTATTCAACATCTTTCGTTATTAGAATAAAAACGGGGGTTTCCCAACATTGCAAAGCTTTCATGATATGACGTCATCGGTAAGAAAAAAACGGGGGTCCATAACTATAGTTATATTAAAAATAGAATTTTATCGATTTTTATTTGAAAACGAAAATCCCGATCATATCAACTTTGAACTCTTCTAATTTTCACAGATTATGATATAGATGCATAAATTTGGGCAAGCGAAACAGCTTTTTATTCTGCATCGGATGGAGTTATTTTTATTGATATAGAACGAAAAAAATATATTTCGCTTATTAATGGAAAAAAGTTTAGAGGCAAGAGCATAGTGATATTAGCCAAAATACAAATTTTTATTATTTTATTGTGAAGTTCAAGCCTTATTTGGCGCTTCATAACACATGAGGTTCTAAAAATATTTTTGAAAATTAATAGACGCACTCATGAGTAATCAGGAAGAAATATTTCGATCGATTATTTCTCGGATAATAAATTTTCTAGGAAGTTTAGTGTAACTAACTATTAATCTTTCGGGAAAGGATTTATATGGCGACTCTCAAACCAAAATGAACTGAAAAAATGGAATAACATTGCGGAGAAGAAACAGATTTGCTTGTTTAATATATATTCTCTTTGAGTATTTTACATGATTTTTCTCTAGTTAGTACTCGTTAATAAATTACTCTCTTTCTTTCAAAAATTTAAACTTTTTCAACGTTATTAATCGTAATATTCTTGAATATAAAATTGTGAAATGATGAAATAGATATTAAACTGGTAATATGGTTTAATTTGAATATCAAATATATTTTTACCTTGAATCTTTTCATCAGTTATTTCTGAAAAAATGTACGATGTATGATTAACTTTTTACTATTTATATTGCAGTGAATGCAGTTCTTCAAAAGAGATATTTCCAAAAATATTAAACGAGGATTTCATATTTAGAAGTTAATCAAGCAATTTTTCTAAATTCCAATTCCCTAGGAAAAAAAAATCGTAATCAGATTAAATTCCTGATACAACTGATATTAAAGTTTGGTAAATGGTTATTACTATGCCCAATGAAAACTAACTTGTGGGGATAGTCTTATCACACCTAGATAGTGAACATGCAAGTTTCAAGTTTATTAGAGAGTCAAAGAATTTTCTACTGTGACAGATGGTCTCATGATATCTCTTCAATGTACCAAAGCGTCAATTAAGAGGCAATACTTCTAACCACTAGGCCGGAATCCTTGTCAATACTATTACAGTTTTGACACTGCTCACAGGCTAGTATTTTATTTAATTATAATGTAGAAATTACAGTATTTAAGACATAATACTAACAAAGTTTAGTCATTGGCACTAACAATCTTCATTGATGTATATTGAAAGAGACTTTCAGCTGATGGGGCATTTAGAAGAAATGAAAATCAAGTTATCTTTAGAGAGAAACCTTCAAATTGGGAGACTTATTATATTTTTAAATATAGATTGTTGAACCTGAATTGACGAATTGAAAAGTTAAATTATTTAGATGACTCACCATCGTCACTTTCTTCTTCTATCTCTTTAATATACTGTTAATATTTATTAAAATCTTATTTTGTTTGCCCATGAAAATTAGACTAAAAGAGCAATTTTTTTATAATAACAGAGACTATGGGCAAATTCATTACCAAGTGAGATGAACATGGAGGATATAAACCCTAGGAAGCTAGAACAAAATATACCTTGCAAGTCATTTTGAGAGAAAGTGTTGAACAAACTGCTAGATAATTGTTTTCATTATAAAGATATACAAACTAAAGTATAAAAGTGTAATTATATAGAATCATATGTACAACAGTCCATCCTTATGTATAATTGATGGTATGACGGATTAATAAACAGTACTGTGACTAAAAAATATACTCAAATCAAAAAGAAAGTTTACAATTCAATTCGAGAGCATAATTTATTCTATTAAATCTTGTTTAACCATTATAATAGGAAAATATTTTTCAACATGTACGGTACATTGAGAAATTGTAACTGAGGATATCTGTCGTATAGCTTGTTCGGCTAAAGTTCAGTTTATTACTGTATTTAACCCTGTAATTACTTACAAGTAGCTTCGGGAATTCATTATTAAGAGTTAAACAATATTAAAATTAGGGTTAATTGCAAAAAGTGTAGTACACCAATAGATATTTTTTTTAATGTACTGCTCTTTATAATTTATGTAGTGCATTTTTAATAATTTCAATTTTAGTGGTGTTTAAATTCTTTTGCAAATTTATTTATTAAAAAAAAATTTATAATCAGATAATGAGAGTGTCAAATTAAAATTTTTCGGCCATAGAAATGATTCTTTTCTTCTTGGGTCTTCCTTTTTTTCTGATGCTTTTTATAGATAAATTGAGCTACTTTTCAAGATATCAAGATCACAAAAATTGAAATCAGTTTTGAATGCAATCGTATGATAGCTGCGTGCTTGAACGGATATCCATTGATTTTCACAAGTCCATATGATTGCAGCTATCATACACGATGGAAAAATAATTGACAATTTTATCAAAGACTTTTTCAAGAATACTAATTTAAAAATTGCTTTCAAAACTGATTTCTTTTCTACATCTAATAATAGAGAATTTTTTTGGTTTTTCATCAATTGGAAGTGTTTCAAGAATTTTACAATTTCATTAACATAAATTTCATCGAACTAATATTTATAATCATTTAATTGAACCAGGATTAGAGATTGATAAGACTTGGCGAAATATATATTTCTCTAATTAAAAAATTCTTTTTTTATACTGACAATGATGGGAATTTTGGGCGTACAGTCAATTTCACACATGATGACTCGCGTTAGCTTAGAAGTGTGTTGGCAAAGGTCTTTTATACCTCTCTGCCCCAAAAATAATAACCAATGAGAGTGAAGTATGGATTAACCAATAATATTCAAGCATAATTTTCATTTTTTATTCTCATGATGAAACCGAAATAAACCCGTCATATGATTGTTTCGAGCATCTATCCAGTAATTTATACATCATTGAATAGAGAATTTTTTCTTTGTTCTTTAGAGCCTAAAATAAATTCTCAACCATTCTTGATAACAAAGATACTCTAATTTCTATACCTTAATTACTACAGTAAATTAAAGACCACCATTCGAAAAAGCATGCAATAATTACTACTCTGGCTAATTTCCATGCATCAAGCTCAAAAGAAACTAGATTAAATAATAAATCAAAATTGCATTCAGATTTCCAAATTTAATGAGGATCTATCCTAATATGGATGTAAGGCAAAGCTTGAATAAAAAATATGCATCACAATGCATTACGTCATTCTAATGTACCATGTTAGTGTGAAAGTCATCAGACCCCCTTTTTTCCTTTCTATGTTCCCCTTGAGATCCTTTCAAAATACGTGTTTGTGTGTATAACCAGACTCCAATCTTTTTCTACGTTAACTCCAATACCCCACCAACGACCATGCTCTTTCTCTTATGACTCCAATCTCTTTCTATTTAATGTTTATTTCTAATCATGAAGTCTTGGTTGAAAATAGAAGAATTTATTAAGAATCATAAACATCTTTCTCTCTTGATACATAATCTTTATGAAACGATAGTCTCTCTAGTTCTGAAAGAGTTCAAATTTATTCAAAAATCAGGCCACGAGTTAAAGAACACCGATATTTTATTCCCAAATCTTAAGCTTATAAATTTCCTTACACTATTTGAGACACTATTCCTTGTCTCTCATTATAATTTTCATTTACAAGTTTGGTCAATTTCCTTCTTAAATCATAACTAAAGCCATCTTCTTTGAACGATAATTTGACATAGATCCGGATGGTTTCATCATTTTGTTCCTCTTGAATATCTTCTTGGTTGTTTGCCTCATCTTCTAAAGGCTTTTCTATTTTTTTGCGAACAAAATTTTGAGGATATCCGTTTTCTCTGAGTATTTCTTTTATCTCATCAATTTCTTTTAGGAATTCTTCCTCGCTGACAATTCTCTTGGTCCTCTTGATTAAGCCAATAATTAAACCTGTTTTGTAACTTTTTGGGCAGAAACTTTGAAAATATTTTCCAGTGTCTTACTTCTCATGGTGGATATTAAAATTGTTCAAAATAGAATCTTTATTTAAAATAAGCTCTTATTTCAGATACTTAATTTTTAAAAATATTATTCATGGATATTAAAGATGTAAATCTTTAAAATTGTGATAAAAATTTATCAACTGGATTGATCTTTCGTCTAGATCCAGTTGTCATTGTTGAACTGTGCCAGTATTTGGGATTAATCCCAGTCTCAAAACGACATGTATGTGGAAGAATGATGACGATCATCAAACCAGCTAAGTCAGTTGATAAGAAGATATGGCATTGCTCACCTTGTCGAGCTAAAATTTCGATTAGAGATGGTTAGTTTTCCTTACCTGATATAATTTAGGAACCTTCTTCAGCAAATCCCATCTCAAGATATGGAAAATTCTTACGATTATCATTGCTGTGTGCTATAAGACAGATGCACAAGAGGCTCTCATGAGATCTTTATATATCCAGCTCAGTCATGGTGGATTGGAGGAATTTCGTTCGAGATGTTTTCAGCCAGTCGACCATAAGAGAAAATTTCGTTATCGTCGGAAAAGATATTAATGTTCAGATAGACGAAGCCCACTTTGTGGCCGAAAAATCAAGTGTGAATCAGTATGGGTGTTTTGAGCTGTTGATAGTAGAGGTCAATGCTTCATGCAGACTGTCAAAAATCGATCAAAAGAGACTTTATTGAAGATTATCAAGAAGAAAATATTACCTGGTTCAACGATAGTCTCTGATGAATTCAAGTCGTATGCCCGCCTTTCTCAAGAAGGATATAGACATGAGACTTTATGTCACAAGTACAGATTTGTCAGCTCATCAGGTTTTCACACGAACCGATTAGAGTGGATATGGGGTGCTGCTAAAAGAGAGTGTTATGCAGTTCGAAACGAGAGGAAGGCTCTTTTAGACTCTTATCTGAACCAATATCTATTCAGAAGAAAGAATAAAAATAGAATCTTATCGGCAAAAAAAGATATTTATTCTTGATTATTTTAAATAAATACAATTGTCCCCCAGGTTTGGCATATGGGAAAGGGCACACCCCAACTTTCCAAGAAAAAAATTTTTTTTTCTTCTTTCCACATACTTTTTAGTAGGTCTATTAGTTAGTTTGAAATTTTTTTTTGCAAAAAATATCGAACATTTTAGATTTTCATATCATTTTGTAGGAAATTAAATTCTGATCAGAATGATATAGAGTTTTGGTAACAAATTGTTTATGGTGGTGGTGTAAACTTCACAAGAAAAGCTTTTCATAATTTTCTATTTAGCAAAAAAAAATTTCAAACTAACTAATAGACCTACTAAAAAGTATGTGGAAAGAAGAAAAAAAAATTTTTTTCTTGGAAAGTTGGGGTGTGCCCTTTCCCATATGCCAAACCTGGGGGACAATTGTAATATATTTTCCCTTATTAAAATCTCTTTTAACTCTTAATAATGAATTCTCCAAGCTACTTGTAAGTATCTATAGGGTTAAATACAGTAAAAAACCTGCGTTCCTAAACTTAGCCGCTTGTTTAGCCCCAATTTCTAAAATTCTCATTTTGTATTCATATTTTGGAAGATCACCTCAAGTTCTTGAATTATCAATAATGTCCTCCTAGTGGTAGGGGTAAATCATTTTCAGTACGAACCCAACGGTAGGCTGTGAAATAAGGAACATCAGACATCTTGGCATATTTTCCTATACAAGGCCAAAATTTTTTTTCTCACATTCTCATCATGTTATGTCATCTTTCACTATCGTAGTAGACACAATGTACTTAAAAAGTTTGAAAAATTTAGTTAAAAATTTTAACCAATCAGAGTGAGTTTAACGTTTGACCTTAAAAATTTACGTTGAGACATATAAATAAACCCCCCTATTCATGACTTGCAAAATGAAATCAATTGTTTCAATTTGTTCAACACTTTCTCTCAAAATGACATGTAAAAGGTATAGTTGTTGATAAACCTGGTAAGTATTGGTGCTTTCCTATGACATTTACTTATTTAACTTTAAAAATTAAATTGAATTGAAATTTTTAAAAATCTTGATTCATCGGTAATAAAATGTAAGAAGTATTACAACGTACTTTCAGACTTAATTTTCTCTGTAAATATACTAAGTTATAAAACTTGTTTATTTCAAAATATACTAATTTAATTTTTCCAAGAACAGACCCAGAATATCCTCTATAAAATAAAAATGCATGGCTAAGAACACTAATAAATTATATTATAAAACTCTCAAAATCTTTTCAAATTCTATTTATCAATGAAGATCACTCTAGTAATTCGTAATGAAAGGGCAGAGGATAATATATTGAAACTTCAGTTTGAGTAGCATGATCTTTCTAGTACGAATTAGCTGGGAAAACGCTGTTTATTGATACTGAAATCTAGCATACACTTCTAGGTGATGTATTTTCCGATTCAAATTTACAAAATCCTATAAAAATCATGGTACGCATATAAAAAGGAAAATGTGGATCATATCCGTTGAGTAAATATACCACTAATACAAAGAGAAAAAAAATGAGGAGTCGAGACGAGCAAACTTATATAGTGTTGTTCCCAGCAACACCATAATGAACCTTAAATTAACACTACATTTTTTCGTTCTTATTCTATTCTGTATTAACCTCATTCAAGAGTACTTTCGAATAAAACTTTAAAAAAAAGTTGCATACCTGGCAAAAGTATGATCCAATTAAAATTTTAGAATTCTTTTATCCAATTGTGTTTTTATTTCTAGAAGCCTATATATTTTTCATGTATTCAAATGATGTGTATGCCTGAAATATGCCTTATTTGTGAAAAACATCCTGTTATATTTTTAATTTAAAACTAATAAAAAGGTTTTTGAAGAAACTCACTTTCATCGATGCATAAAACAATCACTAAATGTTGAATAAAATAAAAATGCTTACTTACTATCTAAATTATCCTTGTGATCTTCTATTTGATGAACATAAGTTTATATGACTTGAAAGTGAATTTAAGGAAAAATATGAACGATATTATCAATAAATAGTTTTTTTAAAATCGAGTTAAAGTATCTTTATAAAGTGATGGATTAGAAGTTAGTAAATCAGCGACTGTAATGATATATTAAATTAAAATCTACATTATTACAGTTGAAGTGAACTCCCAAGCGAAATAATTTACTTAATTTTCAAAAAAAAATTATTTATAAATTTAGATGTACTTATAAGTAATATCTGGGATTATTATACAAAAATTTGGACCATACATATCTCAAAAGCTCTCAGAACTCTCTCTTCTTCATCTTCAATATTAAGAATAGGTTTTCTTTCGCTCCTACTCAATGCTTCTACTGTATGTAACATCATCTGATATTGAAAATGTCTGGACATTGGCCTTGAATTTTTCAGCCTCACGTTTCTTGTGTCTAAACTTCAACTTTCAAATTTACCATTCAAGTGTTTCAAAGGAGTGAGATTCGTCATTCTCTCTTGAGTCGGCTGACTTGTTGAAAGAAGAAAAATATACAGTCAATCACATTCAAACGAGGTTAATCTATTCCTGCACACACTAGGACACGGATAAAGAACAACCAATCAGAATAGAGTAACATTAAATGCGTAAATGCATAAATTTTATTTGCGGTGCAGAAACAAACGAATAATGAGTCAGAGAATTACCATAGCATCTAAGGTCCAAATCCTTAAACTGTATTATAGTTAAGACTTCAGTCCTCATTTTATCAGTAATTTCTTGTCCATCAAATTATTTTAAAAATCATTTCACTAACATATTTTTTATTAATTTTCTTCCAAGACCCAACTTTCGAATACGAGGCTTCAGAAAATGCATGGATGACAGATCTAGTTTTAACCCGGAATAATATTTCACTATGAAATTCAAGGAAAGGGCTAAACTTTGAATTCTGTATTGAATGGTAAAAATTTTATAGTTCAAAACGAAGATTTTCGAAACTTTCTTATTTCTGAAGCTAGAATTCTGTAAAGCATACCAAGCGATAGATTTTTATATAACTAAATCTTTTAAATAAAAATGTTTTTTTGTACGATAATTTTATCGAACCTCATCAAGAATATTATTGTTAGATTCTAAACTCATGTGGAAGGTTAGAGAACAACAAGCGTAAATTTGAGTGATAAACGTTGTATTTCGCCGGGTCTCTTCAGACTCTACCCCGGTTAACATATAAATACTACTACAATGCTCTATTTAGGACCTTCCATTGGTTCATTTTGGTTTCGCAACTTCTTTCAGAAGGGTGGAGAGCTTGCTGTAAAATTCATCTCTTGATCTGCTAATTACTTTTGCCTTTTGAGAAAGTTGTCAATTTGTAACTGCCCACTGTACCTTTTTCGTTTTCTTTTGGTTGTTGAGCAGTTCTTCCTTTCCCTTTTATCACTAATTACAGGTTGACTGGTAATTTGATTATCAACTATTGTTGACTTCTCACTGGTTTCACATTTTGCCAATTCTGTAATAGTTGCTGGGGCTGTACAATGGATTTGAGAGAGAAGATTATCAGCTTTAGCTAACGTCTCATTAATTTCAGTTTCTTTTTCTGTCTCAATTTGTGTAGAGCACTGAGTAGGAATTCCAACATCTAGACTTAAAATTCTTCCGATCTTGGCAATCTGCTTGCTCTTGATGTGGACATCACGACCTTTGAATCCTAATTTATTTGCAAGTTCCTTGTGGACACATAGACTTGGTTTGAGCTTGGTGATGAAATGGCTCTCAGCGCAGCTCAAATTTGCTTGTCTGGTCTTGCCTCTAGATGGTGTTGAACTGCACTGTTGTGTTTTGGCCTGAGGTGTTCTCTTACTCTCTCTCCAAGTGATCGGGTCGTTTGTCCAACATATGAAGATCCACATGAGCATTTGAAGTGGTAAATAACCCCTTTCTTTTTCAGCTTTGGGATTTGATAATAGGCGAAAAACTATGGAAAGGCAAAAACTGGGTCGGGGTTGTTGTCTTTCGATGAATCCTCGTGATTGCTCTCGGGCCATCTCGCGAAATTTCAAGATCAAGGAAACTCAGCTTCCCTTCAATCTTTATTTCATTGGTGAAGTTTACATTGGGATGGATCATATTCAAAATTTGGCTCATTCCTCCGACATCAGCGTCTTTTTCAACCACTAGGAATGTGTCATCAAGGTATCTGAGGTATAATCTGGAACTACTGATCATCTGCTGCATTGGTTCCCGTTCAAGCGATGCTAGAAATATATCAGCGAGGAGTGTGCCTATTGGACTTCCCATTGCGAATCCATCAACCTGCTTGTAGTATAGCCCTCCAAATTTGAAATCGATATTGACGACCGTCATGTATATAAGATCTTTGACTATTTCCGGCGGGACACTACATAAAGAGGGATATTTAGATATTTGGTTCATTATAAACTTGATTGGCACGTTTGTGAACAGAGAGGATACGTCAAAAGAGATCATTTGGCTGTCATCAAAGTTGGTGTCTCTGAGCTTGGAAACAACATCTCTTGAATTGGACACTGAGTATTCACAAACTTGGTTTCTTAAAGGCAACAGTTTTGAATTCAACCACTTCACGAGGAGATGCTGGGGACTGGCTGACATGTCTAGAATTGACCTGTACGTCAAGTCGGTAGACTCTTTGTCGACTTTTGGGAGCAAGTACAAACGACTGATTTCCGCATCGAGTTGGCTTCATCTTCGTTGATCAAACCTCTTTCCTCTAGCGATGTTATCTTGCTGTGTATTGCCTTTGTGAAACCTTTCAATCTTTTCTCAGTTTGAACTGCATCGACGAGAAGGAATCTTTTCCAATCCGCTAGGAGGAGTTTTCCTTTTGATAGGTAGTCCGTCTTGTCCACCAATGCGATGCCTGTTCCTTTGTCAAGATGGCATAGTAGAACGTTGGGATTTTCTCTCAGCTTTGATAGAGCGTCGTAGTGGTACTTTTTCAGCTTTTGTGCGTCAGGATTTCTCTGCTTATATTGTGTCCATGCGTCCTTCACAACTGAATTGAAACGCTCTCTGTCTTGGCTGGAGGAAGCTGTTAGTTTTTCTGTCCTGCTAATGAAGCTTTCGAAGCCAATATCTGTTTCAACATCGA
This sequence comes from Gyrodactylus bullatarudis, assembly GCA_012064415.1. Taxonomy (NCBI): domain Eukaryota; kingdom Metazoa; phylum Platyhelminthes; class Monogenea; order Gyrodactylidea; family Gyrodactylidae; genus Gyrodactylus; species Gyrodactylus bullatarudis. The sequence continues at coordinate 54,252 of SSNU01000009.1, forward strand.
GTTTAGTTAGATTTGGCATACAAAACTTTGGCTCAAAACTCAGAACTTGTAGGGTGGCCTTGTCTAAAATTAAATCAGTGAAATTAAAAACATTAGACTCAGGATTATTCGGAAATAAAGAATCAACATAGGAATTGACGACTGATTTCTTCATCTCTATTCTCTTCTTGTTTCCTTGGAATGTTGATATCTGATTGAGCTTGACTAAAAGTCTCTCATGAAGATTCTGTGGTAGTATTTCAATTTCCTTGACCAATTTGGATTTTCGCAACTCATTATCTTCTATATTCTTCCGTAATTCATCGATCCAATCCGTTGTGATCTTCATCGCATTTTGTGTTTTTGAAAAAGTATTATTTAAGGCTATTTATGTGAAACACATCAGGAATCCAACTTAGAAATCAAAAATTAACTGTGCTTAAATTTCATTGGTTAAGAATCATGGTTCAGGCATATAACCGAGATGTAAAATACGATTTGGGTAGAGTGGGATAGAAAACGGGTACTTAACCTTTAAAAACCAATAATTTCTTACTGTTGAATAAAGCTCGTCTAGAAGATTCAAAATCTGGGTTTAGGTCTAAACATATCAAGAGAAGTTATGAACCTTGAAAGATAGTCGAGCAACTTATATCAGATGAAAAAAATCAAGTCTATTCCCATAATACTATTAGTCGATAACACAAAATCAAAATACCTTATCAACTAGGAAATTATTCAATGTTGACCTACACTAATTACTAATGAGTAATTACATGCATGTTGATAATTATACTAACTATTGTTCTCATTACATAGCACTTTGATAACTAATTTAATAAGATCCCCAGTGATTAAATCTACTTTACCATGGTGAAATTTAAAATAAGTTATGAATATCTTAAGAAAATTTCTATATATATTGGACACACAATACGCCGCCCTGGAGAAAGGATCGATGAACACATGCACAGTAGGAAGACAGCTGTCAGACTTCTTGTGGCAACTTGCAAGAAAATTAAACATATTCGTACAAAGAAAATTTTTCTATCATGATCTGAATAATGCTTTAGTGTGCATGTATGTTAGGAAGAAGTATATTGACGATCCCTTATTAGCGTGAAACTTTCTTTCTGAGTCATTTGAGGTTTGAGAAGAGCTGTCAGATAAAAAATATAATACGATCCTGAATACTTTTTAAATTATACTGTCATAAAAAACCTCATCATCAACTAATTTTAATTTAAAAAAACATATCAAGAATCTGAATAAAAGACACGTATCTAAACTCCCACGTTTTCTCACACATCTCTTCCTAAATGATGTTGATGGTATTGAGATATTTAAGGAACTATTTTTAATTCCTAATTTCAATCACTATCATCTTATTTCGTATAAATCAACAGTGTGTTAAAAAATGAACAGAGGTCATGAATCCTTCTTTCAAACCAAGATAGTTTTAAAGATTATACAAAAGATCAAAACTAACCTTGAATAATGCACTTATCTGAAAGCGTGAACATTTTAATAGTTGAATGAATGAATGAATGAAAAATACATATTTTCTGCTTTAAAATTTTCATTTTCATATAGAATAGAAAATAATCTTGTTACAAATTTAGTATAATAAGTTATCAATAACTCTAAGTGTATATAAGAATAATAAAATAAATGCATCTTTTTTTAAATAAAGAATTGGTTCAGTAAACGAAACAACCATCAGGTCACCAAATTTTTAGCCAATAAAAACATCCCTATCTATCCCAGAGACCATCTATATCAAATTTAATATTGGAAACCCAGTAAACATCGATGGGCATTTCGTTGATAGGCAGTTTGATCTTGTGGAAAATCTGAGAGTTACTGACTGAGGCTTTCTTCCTCAATTAGATCGTGTTGTTGTTGAAGAAAACGCACAAAATCCTCAGCCAATTGACAATAGGCCTCGTTCCAGGAGAGGCAACAATGCATACTGGAAAGAAAAAGAAAAACTTTCCGGTATCCAGAGGATAACTACAAGCTGCTTAAGAGGGATTCTGAAGCTGGCATGTCAATCAGACAATTGGCAGAACGATACGAAATGTCAAAGACTGCTGTTTGGCACAAATTGAGGAAGATTCCACCATCGAACCAGTCAGTAAAGGGGTCAGACCAGTCTAGTTTCCTTCACTCATGAGAAGACTGTCAACTGTCATCAAATTGGATGCTAAATCTTCCCTAGCGTCATTGACTATAATCCACTTCCCGGGAAAGCCTATAAGGACGATCAGGAACTATGCAAGGAAACTGCAACTGAGTCTTAAGAAGAAGAGAAGGCGTCTCAAGGTGACCAGAGAAATCCGACTGAAGCGTTTGCAATTTGCAATGAAGTAAGCTTATCATAAATCTGCGTTATGAAAAGCACTAATAGATTTTCTTTAGGTATGTCGGTAAGGGACCCGAATTCTGACATATGAAGTTTGGTGACGAGGTCCAGTTCGTTGACAACGTTACAGCGAGAACCTCGAAATATATCTGGACCTTTCCTGGATCTGACTCACAACGTGAGAGGTTGCCAACAGTGAGGTCAGGCACCAGGTTCATGTATTTTGCAGCGATAGCCTATGGAAAGCTGCCTTTCTTCGCACCAAAATAGGGCCCTGGTGGTATAAAAAGCGAAGACTTCGTCAGACTCTTTGACCTGGCTCTTCAAGAGTTAGAACCGGATTATGTTATAATCTCCCCTACAATCCGGACGAAACTTTTGATGAGGACTTGGCTGGGGCTAGGTTATTTAACAAAAAATAATTTTTCTTTATTTCATTCTCATGTTTCAAATTCCAGATACATCCGAAGATTCCGAGGATTTTCGACTACGGGACGAGGATGGTGAGAACGATATTGGGGTCAGGGTGGTTTCTGACAAACAGATTAAAGCTAGGCTTTTAAGCAAATTTTGACATCTCTAACGAAGAATTCATTGATGCTGATGCGAGATGCCTCATAAATGACGAATAATTTCAGAACTAGAGGGTTAAAATAATAATTAGTAATAATTTCTTGTAAAACTGTGAATTTTTGGTTATAAATGGTGGAATTGGATTCCTTCTACTTTTGATTATGATCTTTCAAGGGTTCTTTATAATTATAAAATATTATCTTCAAAGTTGAATTACTTTTATATCCTTTGAATAGCTCTGGAATAGCTCGATGAAATACAACGATAAAGTTAGATTTTCTTACTCCTCTTAAAAGCTGCTCGAAATGAAATTCAGATTTGCCAAATTATTCTGAGCTAATAACAAAGTTTCGTCGTAGGTTATTTCTCAGTACTACTAGATACACATGATAAGTCAAACATATGACTTACATTTTTTTTTCTCTCCTGAATCTGAAAAATTTGGGTTCTTAAAGTCAAGATTCAATCAAATTTAATATCTGTGCAATAAATGTGAGAAAAATCCATCTCACATATAAAGGTTATATTAATAACTCTCTACCCCAAAATTCTAACTCTTCAGCGATGATCGAAGTAAGCAGTTTTATGCCACAATTATTATTTTAATCTCTGTGAGCATTTAAAGATACGGTCTTAAAACAAAAAGGAGAACTTATTCAAAACCAGATATGTATCGAATGTTATTAATGCTAGCTAAATTTTTCTTTAAAGGATTTTTCTTGATCTGTTTGCAAATTGGGAAATTAGACAGTGGTTCAAACGACCATGACATCGTTTAACACTCAAGGGAAAAATTTAAAATAATAAAAAATCAACTATAATTACAATAATATTTATTCATAAATAACATAAATACAATGTACTGTTAGTACATGTCAACTTATATTTTCCTATCGAGGGTAAGGTGAAAATCTTAATTAATTATATGTGTTGTGACGAATTTGGGGAACGTGGGGAATGTGTACACTGTACAGACGTATATTTTGTGTTTTCAATTGTACATATGTTGTGACGAATTTGGATAATTTGCCGATTAATAATCTGCGAGTTTTCCTGCTGATTATGCATAATTAGCAAACACCTGACGAATATGAATAATAAGGAATTAAAGGTTGGATGGGCAATCGATCTATGCTTATATGTATTATAGTTTTAAATAATTGATAAATACAGAATTATATCATTTCTTTCGATAAATATTTGTAACTAAATGACGAGTTTTCTTGTAATAATATTTTATTTACATTTACTTTCTTTAATTCGAATTAAATTATAATTATAAATAATCTTTCCCTTTCATTTTTTACGCGAAAAAGAAAATTATAAAGGGTTTTCCAAATTCTTTATTTTCACAGTTTATTTTCAAGTGATATTTTAAATTGCAAAATACTTCTTCAGGAATATACAAATTCTTGAGTTGCACCCCTTTTGACGATGGCATTTAAAAAAGCCTTGCCCTCCAGTTCGTGCTTTTACAGTGCTGGCAGTTCTTATGCTTACTGCTTTTTCGGAAGTTTCATCAGCAGAATATAGAGTATACATTATTGTAACCTGTGGAAGAGGCCCTTTGGACATATTTTTTGATTTCAATACAAAATTCAAGTAATGTAATCTGATATATATCTGAAGGTCAGAAGTCAACCCAAAAAAATCATGTAAATAATCAAAGAGGGGGAAAAGTACTTTCTTTAATTCAATTCAAATGTAAGTAAAATATTATTTCAAGAAAACTCGTCATTTAGTTACAAATATTTATCGAAAGAAATTATATAATTCTGTATTAGTCAATTATTTAAAACTATAGAAATAGTTTTTATTTAACAATACATATGCTAAATCTGTAAACATAAATGATTCTTCATATTATTCTGAGTACATTAATTTGTTCTTGAGTTCTTTTTTGAATTTAATTAAGCTTCCAAATATGAATCTCTCCATGGGTTATTCGGACGTATATGTAAGTATACGTAAATATTTAATTCGAAATAATTAAGCTTAGGTTTTTAATGGATCTAATGAGATTTTTAAATATGTTTTCACATTTATTAAATATTGCCAGCTTTTTTAGGTTGCCAAATTCTGGAATATTATAACGCAATCCTTGACGGTTAGAGTTTACTATGGGGGATAATTTGATAAGAGTTATTGATTTTAGTTCTCTTCTAAGTCTAAGAGAGTTGCTCGGAGAGTTTAGTTCAGTTTGATAACTCGAAGATAGTAGCCGTACAAATCGTTTTTGTGCAGATTGAATTTTTTTCGACTATTTTCTACCTTCAGGATTCCATATCGCTGAACAATATTCAATAACTGGTCTGGCATAATCTTTGAACAGAAGTGTTTTCATTCCATCAGTCTTTATGCATTTGTGGACATGAATGAGTCGAAAAATGAATTTTTTTATAATTTCCTTATATTGGTCAGTGAAGTCAAGTCTGTGAGTATAGGTGACGCCAAGGTCTTTTAGTTTCTCTTTGGGAAAAATTTTTTCTTGATCAATAAATATATTAAGATCGGTGATCGCCAATTCATTCGGCGTTGTGTAAAAGGATTTAGTTTTGTTTGGACTTAGTCCAAATTCTCTTAGTTTGTCATTGATTTTTGTAATTTCAAGGTTAAGGATGTTGCTATCATAACTTTCTTTAAAATGGAACACTATTTTGAAATCATCAGCATATTTGAAGATTTTGAATTTTGAAGATTGAATTTCAGCAAAAATGTTAAATAGTAGGGGACCTACTCTAGAACCTTGAGGAACACCTGACCCAATTTTTCTAAAAGTTGACCTAATACATATATAATACATATAAGCATAGATCGATTGCCCATCCAACCTTTAATTCCTTATTATTCATATTCGTCAGGTGTTTGCTAATTATGCATAATCAGCAGGAAAACTCGCAGATTATTAATCGGCAAATTATCCAAATTCGTCACAACATATGTACAATTGAAAACACAAAATATACGTCTGTACAGTGTACACATTCCCCACGTGTTACGTGGGGTTATTCGTTATAACTATGAGTCTGTATATTATTATTTTTGCTGTATAGCATAAACCTAATTTACCTACAAAGAGAGGCTAAACATTATTTAAAATACTGTAATCATGAAAATACTCATAGCAAATCATGTTAGCATTAAAAAAACTGATGAGTATGTCTGAAATATAGCGCTTATCTCTATTCAAATTTGGGCATCGTCCTTTATATCAAAATGGGATATAGATTAGCCAAATAAAGATGAAATTTTTTATCTGTTAGAAAAGAAGCTAATTTGTTTTTCTGGTAGAAACTTGAGATAGATCGATAGATGTAGCAATAAAAGTATTTTAAAAAAATTAAAAGACATAAACAATTAAATACCCTCACTAAGCTGAAATTCATAGCATATTCTACAGAGTTTTCGGTAAATTTTAACTGATTGACATTCGATCTCTAAAATAATGACTATAATTAAGCTAAAATAAAACATAACTTACGTTCTTCAATAGGTTCTTAAATATAAGCATATCATCATATATTCGATATGAAGAAATAATACGTCAAACTTTATTATAACTACTCTTAGGTAAGGGTAGTCTTTCAGGGTTAAGTCTGAAACCCGGCGAAATAAGATGTTTATCACTTGTTATTTGCTTGTTCTCTAATCTTTCTCATGAATAGTAATCTTTATTCATTTTACGACAAAATAATCAAAAATAGACAGAATATCAAATTAATATTTTCGGAAGCTCTTTTTATTACTAAGTATTACTTGTCTTCTCGTCCTTATTATGATTACATGTATGATTGGTTATTTCTACCCATTTATTTTAGCCAGTATTTCAAAAACCAATTCGAAATCGTTTTCTGCATGTAATTTCAAGCTAATAAAAACCTTAAAAAACATACTAATTATATAACTACAATAGAAAAATTGAGAATCCTTATTCAACCTGGTCAGAGGTAATTGTGAAAAATAACTTGATGAAAATTGTCTTCTAGAAGTTCAAAACGTTATGGTCTTCTTAAGATTACTACTACTGTCAAATAACACCTGTCCTCGTGAAACGATCTCCATTACTTTATGTTTAATATTGATATATTAATAAACTGTGATACCACATTGTTAGTTAGTTAAATTTCTGAAAACAATGTAATTTCGACATTTTCATTAAACAAACGAAGAAAAGCATCAGGCAAAGATTAATTCGAATACTCTCTTCTTCAAAGCTTTGATAATATATATATTATATTTATTCTCTCACCGGTGACAGTGTAGTCTTCTGTGATAAATTTTAAAGTGTAATGATTCTTATATAAATACTTTGATTTATTAATAGTAATTTATCATTTGAAGACAACAGTTGCCTGATTTCCTCAAAAATGGGAATTTATCAAGAATTTTAGAATTTTTTATGACTTGATTCCTCTGCTGAATAAAATGAATATTTGTTACTCAATAACAAAATTAAATTGAATGAAAAAAACATATTTTCATAAAAACAAGAGGAGCAATACTTTTTTCCTAATTGCCATTGTCAATAGGGTCTTGATATATAGCTGGTCCATTCAGCCCGATTTCAAGCCCTAACATTTTGAATAATCTAAGCTCATGATAAAATCATGCATTTAAAACTAGTATACATACGGTTTTTCTTTATGTTGGATTCATAAACTGGAAAAAATCGATTGATAATATTGAACCAAGTAGTTCCTCGGGGAGTTGTTCGCTTGCTACCTGACTATGTTGTCTTGTGGCTTGTATTGGTCTATCTGTAGAAAAAGAAAGGAGAGAGAAAGGTGTAGTATTTTTTTAAGAGTAAGGATTATAAAAATTACAGTAATTGTTATAGTAATCAGAATTATTAGAGTAATAACTCTGATAATATAATTCATCACTTGAAAGAAGATTAAAATTAAGATTAGAATAAAAAACATTTAGATTACCCTTACCCTTCTTTAAGGAATACTACACCTTTCTCTCTCCTTTCTTTTTCTACAGATAGACCAATACAATCAGAAGACAATATAGTCAGGTAGCAAGCGAACAACGTTATAGAAAATCTATTGAATTTTTATTATTGTGTTCTTATATGTTTTATCATCCATATCTACACTACACAGATTTTTTTGTAAATTCTTTTAACATAAATTCTATCTTTCAATAAGGATTAGATTTTTCTTGTCAATGGATTATAAATCTGAATCACTACGGATACTCGGGAGAAGATATGCAGAGGAAAAAATAATATTTTTTTAAAAAATATCTCAATAAAATAGATTCAAGACATTTGTAATTCTTTAGTAAGAAAATCAAATTATTAATCCTCAAGGATAAAAATCGAATTTATAAAATAAAAATATGAATACTGAAATTTTTCTTACCGCTGAAGGAATATTCTTGATTTGAATAACGAACATTTTTTATATAATTTTAAAATCAAGTTTGAGACCTTGAAATTCGACAAGCTGCAGAAAATTTTTCCGTTTCTCAAGTTTTTTTCTTATTATTGCAACTATGAATTGCGTAGAAAAGAAGGAATGAATAACAGATTTCTGAATTCTATTTTGAGATTAGAAAAATTATCTGCAACTATTATTTACGAAATTCCAGCTAAGAATTTATTTCTATATTTTCACAAAAAAAATTATTATCGATGGATTTCCATATTTACAATAGAAAATTCTAATAACACACCAAAGAAGGTAGTTAGTCAAATGGGTGATTTGTTAAAGGCTAAACTATACTTTAGGGGCACCGGCCGTATATATATATATGAATGACAATGTAAAACAGTAGAAAACATAAAAAACATGATAAAATAATAAATATCTTATAAATTTATCAAATACCCACAATTTAAGAATACACGAATAAAATTCCAAAAATTGCATAATAATTAATAAACTAAGTTTATATTTTTCATAAAACCGGTCAATTTTAACAAATATCAATGAAAATAAGACTATTTTGTTAATTTGAATCAAAGAGCGCAAATACTAAATTAATTATAACATCATGTCATCCCTAAACGTTATTACACCTGATAATTTTGAAAACCTTACTATAATCACTCTTGCAAGAGCTTATGAAGATAAAAAGGCAATGCTCGAAATGTGTCAACGACTCAAACTCATTCCTCTTACTATTTCTCACGAGGATTGTGATGGAAAAATGTATCTCGGAGAATACAGTTCATGTATTGATGGATATGTTTTTTGGTGCTCAACATTCAAAAGAAGAAAATCTATTCGAGATGGTAATTCTTATTAATTTATTTTTAAGGAACATTCTTCGCAAGATCACATCTTCCAATATGGAAAATCTTGTCGATTATTAGAGTTGTATGCTACAAAGCTGATAACCTCAAGTTCATAACTTCCGAGTTGGAATTAACTGAGAAGACTGTTGTTGATTGAAGCAACTTTTTCCGTGATATATTTGTCGAATATATCAACAAAGCAAACACCATTATTGGAGGTAAAGGCAAAGAAGTTCAAAAAGATGAATCATGCTTCTGTCAGCGAAAATATCATCGAGGCCATGTTTTAGCAACTTCTAACATATGGGTCTTTGGTGGAGTTTACGAAGATGGGAAAGTCTTTATGCAGACTGTAGAAAACAGGAAGAAAACAACATTAATGGAGATAATAAAACGAAGAATAGTTCCTGGCTCTATCATTATCTCTGACGAACACAAATCATATTAGAAACTCAGTCAAGAGGCCTACGAGCACAAGACAATGTGTCATAAATATGAGTTTGTGAATAGAGAAGAATATCATACCAACCGTATTGAGTTCATATGGTAAGCAGCTAAAAGAGACGCTGGAAATTTTCGCAATAAAAGTAAAAAAATTATTAGATAGTTATCTGATGATGTATTTATTCCGCAGGAACAGTTCTGATAATATTTTTCAGGCTACCCTGCATGCAATTTCGAAATATATACTTTTCAAAAAATATAAATATATGTCCTAATAGAACTTTTGGTAATGGTAAAGAAAGGCAGCACAAAAATTTTCCCTGCCCCAAAATTTTTCAAGTTCAAAAAATGTATATCGATGTGTCAATCACACACTCTTTTTGTACCCTTCTTTGTCATGATGTAACCCCTTGGTTATTTATCCTACAAAATTGGAAAAGTTATCCTTTTCGAAGTTAAATAAATCTGATTCTGAATGAGATATTCGAAAAATTCACAGAGCAATTATGCTTAAAATATTCTCCTCTATTGAATGGTATAAGTATCAAAATTAGAACTCGACTAATAAGAAGAATAGAATTTCAGAAAATCAATTTGATTTGGTGATTTGAAATTGTAACTTTAGATTAAAACAAAGAACAAGTTTTGAAAAATATACGTTTTCCCAAATATTGCGAAAAATCCAAAACCTATTGTTAAAATAAAAAGATTTTCTGAAATTCTATTCTTCTTATTAGTCGAGTTCTAATTTTGATACTTATACCATTCAATAGAGGAGAATATTTTAAGCATAATTGCTCTGTGAATTTTTCGAATATCTCATTCAGAATCAGATTTATTTAACTTCGAAAAGGATAACTTTTCCAATTTTGTAGGATAAATAACCAAGGGGTTACATCATGACAAAGAAGGGTACAAAAAGAGTGTGTGATTGACACATCGATATACATTTTTTGAACTTGAAAAATTTTGGGGCAGGGAAAATTTTTGTGCTGCCTTTCTTTACCATTACCAAACCTTCTTCTATTGGTCTAGAGATGTTATGGATTTTAAAAAAATATAGAACAACTTAGATTTTAGTTAATGTTTATTTAATTTATTTATTTTCATGTTTACTCACGAGTAGTAATGAAATTTTATAATATAAATTCACGGCGCACCAAAAGTAAAGTTTAGCCTTAAATACCTTAGCCTATGTGAGCCTTTTTCTCGACTATTTTTAAGTTAACATCTTATTCTGATTTTCCTAAACTTTCACTTTATTAACAACGCTTCAAGAAATGCACATTTGGTCTTAATATATCCTGCTTTTATTTTTCTTAATATGATTATAAGTGGACTCTTGAATTATTTGAATATTTACGTGAATAATTCAATCATTGAAAGTTCATGGTATCGAAAGGAAATTCATTAAAGGATTTAATGTTGTACTCTTACGGTAGCTAGAATTATCTTCTTTAATGGAGAAAGAGAAAAAATTATAGTTGTAAACGAAAAATTAATTACACGGGTGGAGGTGGGGTCAAGCTCTTTATTTCTAGTGATTAAACTCTGATGTAAAATTCAACGCTGATCACGAATCTGGTATTTTTAAAAAATTTGGCTGTCTGTGAGCTGAGATAATGGGCAAAAACCGAATTTTCGAAATTTCAAAAAACATCTCTTAAACTTTTGCAATTTAATCAAATATTAAAAACATGAGAGTAATAAATTTTGTACCATCTGAAAGAAGAATAAATTTCGGGCGTAATGGCTGTATTTCTATTCATCCCAAATGGTTTTTAGACTGTTTAAAAGAGCTGTAGAAAAAAAAATTTGCAAAATTTTTCAGAAAATTGGTGAAAATTTCTGGACAAAAATTCGGTTTTCTCAAAAACGAAAATAAAAATTCCAAATTTTATCCGAGTTTATAATAGAAAATTTATTCCTCTAGCATTGTTACTTGAGACATTTTTTCGAATTTTGTTTATTTATGGTAGATTTTTGTTAGTTTATAGTATCAGGTTTTCTCAAATTTTATGAATTCTCTCTCCTGATTGGTTCATTCAGTGAATCTTGTTTCAGCCAATGAGAAGGCAGAATTTTTATTTATCATCATCTGCATTAAAGTTTATGAATCTTAACTGGCTTGATAGTAATTTTTACTTTAAAATTCATTGAATTAAATAATCCAATTATGGAATTAGATAAACGTTAGATTATCCTACATTTTAAAATAAATAATAAGATGAATGCTTAAGTAGTTCTCTCAGGATAATTCACTTTAGAGTTGCAAGATTGGCAAATTGAAGATGGGGAGAAATCTCTTCAAGGATTTATTGCATGTCCAAAATAGTTTTGAATTTTCAATGAAAGTTCTTCTGTTATAAAATGCATTTTTTTGTTTCCGAAGTAGTAGCCACAAATATAACAGAATTTTTCTTTGTCGTAAAAATATTGAATATTTCGGTTCATGATGAGAAGTTTGAGGAGAATAAAATTTTACCACTTAAATAAATACAGAAGTGAAAAAGGAAAGATTTGATTCGTTCATAAAAGAATCTAAATGCTAACCAATGGGAGATTAAGATTTTACAAACATTACTCTCAATAAAAACTTCAATTTAGAACTTCAATATCATAGTAACACATTGAAATTTGATTTTGTTATTTTTATTCAATTTGTGTCGTTTCAAGGTTGGAAATAAAATCAAAATCTAATTAAGCATTCATCTTATTATTTATTTTAAAATGTAGGATAATCTAACGTTTATCTAATTCCATAATTGGATTATTTAATTCAATGAATTTTAAAGTAAAAATTACTATCAAGCCAGTTAAGATT
>SSNU01000009.1:68401-85327 GCA_012064415.1 Gyrodactylus bullatarudis
CCGGTACAAATGAATTGAAGTTTAGCATTCTACCCGTGAACGTGTTTTTTCTGTGGATTCCTCGCTTTATCGTTCCATCCTCGTTTCTTATAAGTTTAACATCCAAAAATGCCAGGCTATTTTCGTTCTCCTTTTCCATTGTAAATTCTATCTTCTCATGGGCCTGATTGAAGGTAGAGAGGAATTCATCTGGATTGTCATTTTTGTTCATTGTTATGAATGTGTCATCCATGTATCTGAAATAGAGATTGAACTTGTCGATAGTCGGTTTCAATGATGTCATCTCCAATTTTGCCAAGAAAATGTCATCCAATAGTGGTCCAAGAGGTGAGCTGGTTATTCTTTACAAAATTGACGACAAATTCAATGGTCTCTTCTAATGGAACGTTCGTGAAGAGTGAAGCAATGTATAAACCATCAGGAAACTGCATTTATAGTTTAAAAGCTGCTGAAGCATATCTCATCAATCAACACAAGCCAAATCTATGCATACAGAAAAATTTATTTCTGTCTATAGACCACTTCGAAGGCCATGATAAATTGCTTTTTTTAATTTAAAATTAAAGGAAATTCAATATTAGTTTTCTATCTTGATTTTCACAAGAGAGTTTCAACCAAATTTATCCAAGTGAATTAAGTTTTTAATAAAATTCAGATCAGGATTTCATCTGTTTAGCCTTTAAGAGTTGTGAGCCTGCTGTTTCTAAAGAAGCTTAAAGTCTAAAGAGATCAAAGAAACATTAAAGCAGCTGAAGACGAAGATGAGTTCACAACCAGAAAATTTGAAGACTGCTTTTATTTCTTCTCTGAGGAAATTGAGAGGTTCTGGCCTAGTGGTCAGAAGCGTTGCCTCACAACGTTAAAGACCTGGGTTCGAATCCTGGCTATGGTGTACTGACGAGTCCTAATAAGGACGAAATGCGTCCACATCTGCCAACGTGAGTTGAATATTATTTGACTCTCTTATGGAATTGACACTTGCTTATCCGAATTTCTCACATCTAGAAACTATACATCATTCGATAGAGAAAAAAAAGTTCTATCCGTGTATGAACTCTGTTGTATTTTAAATTCATTCATAGACTTTAAAATTCCGTTTTACTAGTTTCCATTGAATTGAAAAACGACAAATCAAAAGTATTCATTTTACAGCAAATATTCTGTCTGTTCAAAATAATTTATCAATAAGAAGATTATTTGCAATATTCTCCTTTAGCTCTTTTCAGATAAAAAACGAAAAAAATTGCTGAAAAAATGTCAATTACTGGTCTTAAGTCGAAATACTCGAAGTTGAGTACAGAGAACAAAATTATCGCTCTAAACTTGCTAAAGAACGGTATGACCATGCGACAAGCTGCCAAGAAAATTGGATGTACCCATCGCTCAATATGCTCATTACTCAATCCGAAATCCCCCCCAAAAAATAAGAAAAAAAAGGTCGGAAGATTTCAATATCTAATCTACAAGGGAAAAAATAAAATTTCTTGCCACTAAGAAAAGATTTTCTGCCTTGCAAATAAAATCTGAGCTCAATTTGTCAGTTAGCACAAGGACAATACAGCGTTATCTGAAAAAAATTCCTGAAATCTTTTGGGGAAGACCTAGAAACATTCCTAACCTGAGTGAACAAGACAAGATAGCTAGAAAAGACTGGACATCAAAAAGAATAATTGAAAACCAGGAATGGTCAAAGATTATCTTCTCAGATGAGAAAAAATTCAATTTGGATGGTCCAGATGGTCTCACTTCTTGCTGGATAGATAAATCATTGCCTAAGCCGACACGTATCAAGCGTGGGTTCGGAGGTGGCAGTATCATGGTTTGGGCTTTTATTACATCGAAAAATACCGGCAACTTGGTTGTAATAGACGAAAAATTGAATTCAAATTCTTACCAAAAGTTACTTGAAGATCAACTTTTACCGTTTAAGAAGGAAATCGAAAAAGAGATGCTAGTTTTTCAACAAGATAATGCGCCTTGCCATCGATCTGCTTCGACTAAAAAGTGGTTTTCAGATAACAATATTGATTTATTATCTTGGCCTTCACGCAGCCCGGATTTGAACCCAATCGAGAACCTTTGGGGAATTTTAACTCGAAAAGTTTATGCGAACGGGAAAATATTTTTAAATAAGAAAGATTTGACAGAAACCATAATCAAGGAATGGATATCTATAGACAAAGACACAGTTGAAGGTCTTTACTACTCCATGCCTAAAAGATGTCTGAGTGTTGTTCAAAACAACGGAGATTTTACAAAATAAAAATGGATACTTTTGATTTGTCGTTTTTCAATTCAATGGAAACTAGTAAAACGGAATTTTAAAGTCTATGAATGAATTTAAAATACAACAGAGTTCATACACGGATAGAACTTTTTTTTCTCTATCGAATGATGTATAGTTTCTTTTATTAGGAGTTCATATATATAAGTTAATATGAATTTAGACTGGATACTTTTTTTTGTCGACCACTATAGTAATTACCAGTAACCACACTTTGCTAGTAGGTTAATTGGCTAAAAAAGAGAACTATGATAGTTAAGAATAATAATGGCCCAATTATCGAGCCCTGTGAAAATCCAGAGGCTATTTCAGTAGAATTTGAGATTTGAAATAAATCTCCTGGCGATTCAAATTATTACAAAGCTTTTGAAATAACAATTAATCTGAGCATTTTGTATAGTTGAAAGAAAACTTGTCGAAAGCTTTGTTGGTGTTCAGTGAAAAGAGAGAGAAAGAGACAGGGGTCAAATCAGCTTATACAGAAAAAACTTCCGAAATTGGTCAACCAGAATAGGAAGAGTATGAATATTCCGGAATTGTGCAATTCGCTAAATTACGTACAATATATAGAACAAAATTTATGAAAATAAATCCTCTGGTTTGTTCTTCCAATTTGGGGCATTGAAGAAAAGGTTGATAGAATGTATCCATGTTCATTGCTCCCTTTTTACGTATCTGTCGAATTTTGATTGCCTATTAAGACTTTTAAACTTTCTACCACTTAAACCATTTGCAGTGCAGCCTTTCACATTTCCGATACTGCTAATTATAACGACTGAACTTGGTAAAAGTGAGAATTCATAGAAATTTTTATTTCAGTTGAATTAAGTTTTATTAATTAAAAGTTTTTCCTGACCATTTATTTGATAGCTTACGAATTTTCGGCTTTTGAACTTCAACTGGAATATTTGAGAATTGATAAACATTATTCTCATGAATAACAGTATACGTGGAGAATAAAAATATATAAAATTTTCTATTATATTTCATGATCTCAAAATTATTCATTCGATCCGAATACATGAGGTATAATTGATTATTGCTTACGAATTTCTGGCCTATGAACTTCAGCTAGAATACTTGAGAATTAGTTTCTCAGCGATTAGAACAAAAGTATTATCTCAATAAATTTTATGAAAAAATTCTCGCTTTATATATGATAACTAGGGTATTAAACAAGTACTATAGTGGTGGCCAAGATTTTTCACTTGTTTTAGTTTGGTTGTTTTGAATGATACTTTTTTGCAAAATAGTTCATTCGTTTAAGTAATATATGTTAACATCAAATTTCGTAATTTTGTTTAAGTTCGATTCATTTGTTAAAATAAAGTAGCAAATTATCGTTCTCATTGAAATTTATACTGACTGAAAACTAAAACTGGCTCTTCAATTACGTCAGAATGATAGAATTTCTCTTAAGAACTGGGCTGCAAGAAAAGTATCGAAAATCAAAATTGTGGAAAGGTAATCATTTCTTATGAAAAAAAGTTCAACTTGGGTGAGCCTGATGGCCTGAGTGTGTGTTGGATTGATAAATCAACACCTAAGCCAACTAGGATTAAGAGATGATTTGGTGGAAGAGTTGTAATTGTATAGGGTTGTATTTCAAACGAAAATACTTGTGGTCTGGTTGTTGTTGATCAAAAACTTGATACAAATTCCTATCAGAAAGTTTGAAAACAGAGTTTTCTACCTGTAATGCTCTTGAACTTTCTACCACTTTTACCATTTGCAGTGCAGCCTTTTTACATTTCCGATACTGCTACTTATAATGAATCATTATAATGACTGAATTTGGTAAAAGTGTGAATTCATCTAAATTGTTAATTCGATTTAAATACTTAAGCTGTAATTAACTAAAAGTTTTTCCTGACCATTTAATTGATTGCTTACGAATTTCCGGCTTATAAACTTCAGCTAGAATATTTGAGAATTGATAAACAGTAAAAGTCGAGAATCAAAATATATAAAATTTTCTATTATATTTCATGATCTCATAGTATTTTTTCATTTAACGTACTAGCTCAGAGTGGTCACAGGCTGTAACTATATCCATAACAATCTAACCTGATGGTGATTGTCTTCTCACCACTAGATGTAAGAATTCGGATAAACAGGTGCCGATTTGATATATGAGTCAAATAACTCACGATGGCAGATGCCGAGGCGCTTCGTCCTCATTAATACTTGTTAATACACTTCTGCCAGGATTTGAACCTGTGACCACTTTCGGCTTTTAGGTTAAATTCAAAATTTTTATTAAATTTCGGGTGTTGTCACAACTATGGGAGTTTTGAGTAATTTAATGATTGCTTACGAATTTGCGGCTCATAAACTTCAGCTTTAATATTTGGGAATTAGTTTCTGAGTGAATTTTTAGAATATAATTTTTGAAGAAATTTTTATGGAAAAATACAACTATGTCTCACGAATTTTTACACTCCACTAGCCAATACCTTCTTCGTATTTATTTACATCCCTCTGAATAACAGACTTGGTTCATCAAATACAGCATTGAAAAATATTCTCTTCTAAGCTATAAACATAACAAAATACATATCCTGCTAGATTGGTTTGCTGAGTCTTACTGAAAGGGCAGAGAGGAATCCATCGCATCGACCAAGTTTTTGCTTACAGTAAAAATATTTTTATTGGAACATCTTATTTTTATTGGAACACGAATATTAACCCCCTAATTAAGTACCTAATTGAGAATTATTTATCTCGACCAGTCAGAATGCAGCAAGTAATTCTTATACATTTAGATAGGAAAAAAGTGAGTTTTTGTGAAAATGTGAAAATTCACTGTTTTCAGGGATAAAATGAGTGCCAAATCCATCTTCAGCACATTTTAAAACCCCTGATCATCATTAGAGATGAAAAGACAACGAGCTGGTGAGTATAGTTTTTGAAGGAAGAAAGTACAGGAGAAACTCTTTGAAACTTAGATTGGACACATATAGATATACGATTTGAGAATAAAACCAAAAGCAAATCCCATAAGAATCAACAGAAATATTCACTGATACTCCATCAGTGAAACTTGATCAAACGTTGAGCTACATGGTTAGAAAGTCGACAATCAAAGACATCAGTGCTCATTCCTGAAAATCTTCCTTCTTTTGAGACTAAATTAATCCTCATTTGTTGGATTTGCTGTATACATTTTCTCGTGTATACTCACCAGCTCGTTGTCTTTTCCTCTCTAATGATGATCAGGGGTTTTAAAATGTGCTGAAGATGGATTTGGCACTCATTTTATCCCTGAAAACAGTGAATTTTCACATTTTCACAAAAACTCACTTTTTTCCTATCTAAATGTATAAGAATTACTTGCTGCATTCTGACTGGTCGAGATAAATAATTCTCAATTAGGTACTTAATTAGGGGGTTAATATTCGTGTTCCAATAAAAATATTTTTACTGTAATAATTTCAGTGTCATTAAGCAGAGCAAATCCTGAAAAGATTCAACCTTGTATCTTTTTTGAGTTTTTGTACTCGATTTCTTCTCATTTATAATTTTATTAATTTATTTTTCATTACTCATTCAAATTGAGCATTTCTGAATTCCAGAGTTTTTAATGATTTTTAACAATTTTCAGGAAATGAAATTCTCTATTCGAAAGTTTTGTAAAATAATATTCTCAAAGTATACTGGTAAACCCCTTGAAAATAGAACAAACTAAATTAAAATGGGAATCTTGAAACTTGGTTTCTAGAATCCCTAGCAAGTTAGAAAATCAAAAACTCATAGGTTCTTAAAAAAACCCTTTGGGAATTCAGAAACTTGATAATTCGCTAGATTAATTCGAAAAATATTTACCAGAGGTAATGAAAAAAGCAGTAAACAAATGAAATAACAAAAATAAAAAATTTAATGGGTTTTATGTCATGATTTCAATTCCTGGTGTTGAAAAATCAAAAACTGATCGAAAGAAAATCAGTGAAGTCATACTAGAGAAAAATGATAGTTTCTATACAATCGGAATTGCAACAATTATTTTTAATTTATTTCGAGAGTCTATCGAAATTCTTGATATGTTCAGAATACTTAAGATGTAATTGAGTCAATGTTTTCTCTCTAAAAATTTGAATCTAAGTACTTTATTGTTTACGTACCAATTTCCGGCTTATGAACTTCTGCTAGAATATTCGAAAATTGCTAGATAAGAATATACGTACGGATAATATTTATCAATAAAAATTTTTACAAAAGAGATATTTATGTTAGTTTATACCTATCAAAATTCGTGCTTTTCAATCACGTAATATTCAAAATATTAGACAGTAGCAATGCTGAATCCCAATGAAATTACGGGATATCCACTATGAAATTATTCCAATTAACCAAAAAAATTCTTTGAGAGAGAGAAACGTTTGGATCTCTGATTTTAGTTGAGCTACAGTTATTTCCATAAGAAAGAAGATACAGAAGTTCATAGAGAAAATCCGGAATGTCGACTCAAAGAACACAAAAATGTTATCACTAGATGCTGAATCACTGTTCACAAACATTCCTTTAGAAGAAACAGTCGATTACATTATTGAAAGGACCAAACAAGTCAGCCCGAATTTCCCACTCAGGAGTCAAACACTAAGGAGATTGATAAATTTGTGTTGCAGAAATGTCGTATTTTCATGACAGACTGTATATTCAAAAAGACGGAGAAGCCATGGGATCACCACTCGGTCCTTTATTAGCAGAAGCCTTCATGGAAAAGATAGAAGCCCAGAACCTGAAGCAAACAATAGAAAAGACACAAAAATATATAAGATACGTGGATGACACGTTCCTACTCATCAAAGACACAGACGACCCAGATGAAATCTTGAATTCTTTTAACAATGCCCATCCGAATCTGAAATTCAGCATGGAGAATGAAATCAATCAAGCATTACCATTTCTAGAAGTACTGCTCGAAAGAAATCAAGAAGGAGAACTCAAAAGAAGAATTTTCAGGAAGTCTTCATTCACAGGAAAACTTTTGAACTATCTTTCGTTTTCACCAAGAGAAACAAAATGAGGGTTAATAATCTCACTGTTCAAAAGAGTCAAGAAGATAGTCTCAGACGAACTATGGGAAGAGGAAAAAGAAAAGCTAAGCAAGATATTCGAAGAGAACAACTATCCAAAGATATTCATTACCAAAACTTTAGAAAAATATGTGGAAAATATAGAGATCGAGCCGAGAGAACAAGAGGAAGGAGAAAAACCCAAAACCAGTCTATATATACCGTTTAAAGGTGACCAAACAAGTCAGATATACAAGAAGAAGATTAAAGAAGTCTTCAAAAATACTTTCCCAAACGAAGAAGTGAGAATCTATTTCAGGACTGACAAAATGTTTCCCAACCAGTTAAAAGACAAGTTAGATCCTCTCAAACAGACTCACGTTGTTAACAAGTTCAAATGTTTTTGTCAATCAGAATACATTGGATACACGTGCAGAAGATTGGAGGAGAGAATAAACGAGCACCTTTATACAGGCATCAGAGATCATACAAGAACTTTAAACTTTGAAATAATTTACAAACAACCAGGGAAAAATGTGGTAGCTCTTAAGACTGCTGAGGCATTATTCATAGAAAAGCAAAAACCAGTCCTATGCATTCAGAAGAAATTCGTGAAACCATTGGTTCTACCCAGGCCAACTCTGATAAGTTCACAGCCAGTTTTGGTCTCAACACCAAGGAAAAGAAACAGATCAGAGGACGACATAGGACAAAACAAGATAACCAAATATTTCTCTCAAGTGTAAAAATTTTTATTTATATTTTTCATGGAACCATACTTTACTTCCTCAGATCTTTTTCATCACTAACACCAAATACCTTTGTACATAACCCCCCCCCCTATTATTTGTGATAGCATAGACTTCAAAGTGTATTACTCACACCAACAAATGTGATAGGGATATATATGACTCTTACATGTATATCCCAAAGCTGCCCAATATATTACGTGTAAAAACAGAGGGACTTACGCACCGAAAACTGACCAATCAGATTCAAAACCAATATTTTGTAAACATTTCCTTTACATAAATCTGGCATGTATAAGCTGATGAGTATGCCACGAAATAAAAGCGCTGTATTCTTATTACTAATTGGCATCACCTTCTTTCTTATGAAAAAAAATTCTACCTAGAATTCGGATTTTTATTCAGCTCCTAGGAGCTCCAGGATTGAAATAATGTTTAAATAATTCAACGTACCTCAACATAGCTCAGATCCATCACGGTTCAATAAAAATCTATTCAAATTATATAGTGGTAGAAAAAATAAAAGTATTCTCTAGAAATTGTCTCTAAATCACTTATTAAAAGTTATTTAAAATAAGCATATTTGAAAGAGAATATTTTTTTCAGAAACCCTTCTTATACGTACAAAAAGTTTTTTCATATTTTGATAAATACAAATTTACAATATTTTATTAAACTTCAAAACGAAAAATTTAAAGTATTCAGTTTTATTTCGTAAAATCTTGTTTATCAAGTACAACATTCAAGCTTATTTTTGACAGGAAAATTTTCAATTTTTTTCTTTTGAAGTTGATTTCTACTCTAAATTTATTCTTTCAACTAGTTCTTGCCTATTTGAATATACTCTTCTTTGGGAATAAACTTTCTGAGATAAAATTCTCCGCAATTTTGCAAAAGGATTAAAGTTGGGGCTTCAATAACGACAAGACTTTCAGTTCCCTGCTTTATAATAAACCCCCAAACTATTATATTGCTCTATTTTTAATAACTTTTAATAAGTGATTTAGAGAAAATTTCTAGAATACTTCTCCTTTTTTCTTCCACTATATTCGTTTGAGCCATAAGAAAAACAATGAATTTCAGACTTTTTGAAAAACAATAAATTCGGAATTACCAAATTTTGATCAAGAAGTATCACAGAAGAATAATAATTTATTGGAACGATAATGTTGCCAAACCTCATCAAGTATATTATTATTACTTGAAGGAAGATATTACACTCATAAGGAAGATAGGAGAACGAACGAATAATAAGTGATAATCGTTTTATTTCGCCGG
Source organism: Gyrodactylus bullatarudis (assembly GCA_012064415.1). Classification (NCBI taxonomy): domain Eukaryota; kingdom Metazoa; phylum Platyhelminthes; class Monogenea; order Gyrodactylidea; family Gyrodactylidae; genus Gyrodactylus; species Gyrodactylus bullatarudis. The sequence continues at coordinate 77,728 of SSNU01000009.1, forward strand.
GTCTCTTCAGACTTAATCCCGGGATCTGATAATATACTATTACGTTGCAAATTTTTCTGCAATTCCATTGGATAAAAAGGAACTCAGGAGGGGGAGGTGTTCATTTTTTTGATGATCCTGTTTCCAGGCTGCTTCATTTTTCCTTCACTTCCTATGGTTTATATTCTTGGCCTTCGCTGAACTATGATATTTAAGACTTTTTACGACCCAATTTATTATTTGTTTTTGGGTACTTGATTGATTACTTACGCATTTCTGGCTTATATTCTTCAGCTGTAATATTTGAAAATTAATGTTTAGGAAAAAGTATATAATCAGAGAATAACCTCAATATTTTCAAGAATATTCATAGGAAAGCTTACGATTTTTTTTTCTTTCTATTTCTTCAACTAAAATAAATTTAGTAAAAAAAAATATAATAATCGTTATATGCAGAAATTATTGTTTTTTATTTATTTACGATGTAGATAATGATAGAGGAAACCCGTAAGCATTTATACCATGAAATTAATCTGGTTGTTTAGACGAAAGTGTTATTCCCTTTATTTATTGCAAAATGCTATATGAATTAAACTTGACTCCAAATGAACCAGATATTATTTTTACATAAGCTTGAATCAAATATAATCAAAAAAATTTGTTTGTCTGAACTCATCTTTCGAATTTTCTCTTGATTAAATAAATGGATAATTTCTCTAATCCTAGATATCTCTCGCCTATAACTAACCAGAATGAAAGTATTTTAATCGGACTCATCAAAAGTCTTCAAACTTTAATCGAGAACCAATCTATCCAATTCAATTCGCTATTAACCTCTTCCCGAATGCAAATTGATGAACTTAAAAAGTCGAACTTACTGCCTTCTGAGACAATCAATTCTATGAAATCAAGTTTTAAAAACTCCATAAATCAAATAAAGAATGAATTTCAGGTTACTAAATGCAGTCACGACTGCTTCATTCCTTCAAGAGATGATCTAGTCAAATTAACTGACGAAGAGTTAAAAATCGCCGTTATGAATGAGCAAAGAGTAATCAAACTCCTTAAACAGGAATCCCAACGCGAGAATAACTTGATCATTTATAACGCACCTGACGATACTAATATTGACGATGTTTGTGCCAAGGTTGTTGATGCAACTTGTACAGATGGAACGAAATTAACAATCCTACGTCACATAAGGTTTGGAAAAAAATTAGATAATAAACCTAAAAGACTCAAAGTTACCTTAACCTCCTGTGTTCCTGCTGCAGTTTTTGCAAACAAAAACAAGATAACTTCCATTGTTGGACTTGAAAATCTGTTCATTGGTCGAGACCTTTCACAAACTTTTATCGAAGCCAAAAGACGTAAGTTGCAGTTATTTCCCAACCAAGATCAGAACAAACAATAATACTAATCTTTCCAAACCACTTCCTCTAATAACCCCTATATCCTACCTCTATATAAACATAATATCTATTTTTGTATTTGACTTGCTAAAAAATTTCATTTTCAATAATAATTTTGACTTGATCTTTATTACAGAAACATGGCTCAATGACCTAACACTTGATAACTCTCTTTTCATAAATAATTATTCTATTATTAGATGTGATCGTAAAGATCGTTCTCACGGAGGAACACTTATATATATTAAAAACTCTCTAAGATACAGTATCATAGCAGTTGATAGCCTCCTGGGGAAAATTGAATTTATATCATTCACTATTGACAATTTTGAAGTTAAATACCTTTTTATTCTTATTTATCGATCTCCATTATCTCGGAAATCCGATGATTTATTTCTATCAGACTATCTGAAACCTATTATGGACCTTAATTTCTATACTTTTGTAATAGGTGATTTAAATTTACCTAAAGAAGACTGGGATAACCCTAGACATTTTCTGTCAAAATTTTTCCATTATTATGGTATCAATCAAATTATTAAGCATCCTACTCACAAGATTAGCCATATTCTCGACGTTATTCTCAAGCCCAAATACTTAACTATGAATTATTATTGTTTCGATTTATTTCCCTCTAAAGATCACTACTCTATAGCTGTATTTATTGAAATTAAATCTCAGATAACGCCAAATACCATTAATGTAATCCACTCAATAAACTATGAACTAATATCATCCCTATCCAAATCATATGAAGAGCATCAAGATATTGTACTATTTTTGCAGAGCATTATTATGATTTCTACTAAAACAATTATTTGGAAATATGTAAGAAAGAGATATATACGTATTTCTTAAAGCATCATCAGTGGCATTGCTTTAAAAATGATAAAAGTTAAAAGATTCATTCAAGATAATAATTTACAAATAATGAAAGAAATAGTAAAAGTTGAAGAAAATTAGAATAAATGTAAGCTGAAAAAACACCAAAACTCTCCAATAAATAGCAACAGTGGAGAGAAAAGTGAAAAAGCTCACATAGGCCATGGGAGTTGAAGGTTATAAGAATAGTTTTTTTGAACACATAGATTGGGTTTGTATAGATTAATAAAGAATTTCTCTTTGACCCATACATCTATGCTGTCATCTCCAGGGTTTTTGTACAGAATGGAAAAATTCGAAACTGAAGCAGCATGTTTCTCCTGTTTGATATGCCTAGTTACCGCAGTGTCCTTATTCAGATGATCACTTGATCTTGTAGACAGCTTCCTAATTGTTCTACCTATGTAAGAAGCACCACAGTCACATTGGAATTTATAAATTAGTAGAGTCTTCTCCTCCGGCTTGAGTAAATCTTTATGAATCAAACTAAACAGTCTCTGTGTTTTAAATACAATTTTCAATTGTATATTATTGTAATGTTGATTGATGAGATTGTTAAGTCTTCTTCTAATGTCATTACTAAAACCGTCGCCTTTGAAGTTGAGTCTCATGAAAATTTTTGTTTTTTCCATTTCATCTGTATTGACATCTTCATCCCTATTATCTGAAACATTGATGAATTTGTCTTCAAATTTATTAGAATAACCATTCTCCATCGGACACAACTTTGAATTTTCTATTTCATTCGGCCATTCCTTCGGACTTGCTATTCTTCTTATCCTCTTCCCTAGACCAATCACTGAGCCAATTTTATGTGATATTGGGATGAAACTCGCATAATAAAAATATTTCCCATTATCAATCTTTTTCTTGAAAATATTTCTTAGGATTGATCCATCCTCTCTTCTGGTTGGCTTAACATCTAAAAAACTCAAAGCACCATTAGATTCCTTTTCCATAGTAAATTTAATATTTGGATGAAACGTGTTCATCTTTAAGAGAAAGTCATCTGCTGATACATTAGGCTTCATCAAAATAAAAGTGTCATCGACATATCTGATGTAAACATCAGTGAAAGAATTGATAGTATCTGACATTTTATTAAGTTCTAACCAACCTAGAAAGATATCTGCTAATAGAGGACTAAGAGGTGAACCCATGGCTATTCCATCTTTCTGTTACAAAAAAATTATACCCAAATCTGTTCGAAGACTATGTTATTATAAAAACTGCCAAGCCATGGATTTTTACCATAAATATTCTTCCGGAATATCTCTTCCTCAATTAAGGATAAGATTAATCAAACTCGACATGAATTATCAAAAATGGTTGCTAAAATTTATCAAAAATAAAGAAGCCAAAATCATCAAGTGTATAAAGTCTAATCCTAAACCTGGGTTCCAAATATTGAACAATTATTTCAGATTTAAGAATAAAAAATTCCCAACCGTTGATATATATTGATCCTAATACCTTAAACTTATTTTTTATTTCCTGTTATTCCCCAAGATCATTCTTTCCCCCATTTATATTTCTTCATCCTAATTCTTCCTATGAATTCATTAGCTTTGATGATTTTGTAAATATTATTGAATCTATTAAACACAAAAAATCAAAAGACATGTTTAATATCTCGATTGAAATTATTTTAAACTGTTCTAAAGCTTTTTTGCTATCCCTATATTCATTTTATTACTTCAAAATATTCATCAAATTTGAAATACCCCATAATCTACTCCTTGCTAATATCAATCCCATCCCAAAGGTAAAATCTCCATCATCCTATAATGAATTTAGACCTATCTCTATGCTCCCTAAACTAACTTGTATCTTGGATTCCATAATACTTTTTCTACTAAACAAATATATTGATATAAGCCAAATTGATCCTACTCAACATGGATTTATTAATTCTAGATCAACTGAAACAAATCTTTTAGCTTTTTTATCCCATATTCAAGATTGTAAATCGAAGAATATTCAAAATCTTGTCATCTATGTTGACTTAAAAAAAGCTTTTGATTCATTATCATTTTTATCTATTATGAATTCTTCATGCACCTATGTCAACGATTACAACTTACTGAATGTTATCTATTTATTCTTATCAAATCGACGCCAGCTTGTCACTATCAATAATCTAAAATCCTTCCAATGTGAGATCACTTCTGGAGTTCCACAAGGAAGTCGCATTATTCAACCTAGTCTTCTCAAAAATTCAATCGACTTTACCTCAAGTCAAACTTTTTAAATTCGCCGATGATCTAAAAATTTGTTTATCATTTCCTGATAATGAAATCGACAAATCGATGGTTTATAGTTATATCCAAAACTTCCTACTTGAACTAAATGCCTTATCCCTAAAAATTAATTTTGAAAAAAGTTTTTTCCTTGTCCCTTTTGCAAACCCTACCGTTTCAATTGACTTTCATATTCAAAATAAAACCTTAGAAAGAAAATTTTCTATTCGTGATCTTGGCCTGGAATATGTCTACAACTTACGTTTTGATAAGTACATTAAATCAATAGCCAATTTATTCGCTGCTAAAACTCTACATATCCACAGGATTGCTAAGACAATTCCTATGAAGATACTTCTCTACAATATGTACGCAAGACCAACTGTTGAATATTGCTCCTCTATATGGTCCCCATCCCAGATATCAACCTCGTTTATTCTTGATCAGATTCAAAAGAGATTTCTCAAACTCTCAAATGTTCCGTTAACAAATTTCCAAAAGATTAAACTTCTCAGACATCGTAGATATTATTAGATGTTTAAAAATTGCAAAGAATAATATATCTGATTTTTGGAATGCTAAAACTTCAAACAGGATCTTAAGATGTAATCACCCGAAATTAAAAAGACCTGTAAATAACCCCTTAAGATCTCTTTATTTTTTGATAGACTCCCAAGTCTCTTCAATGAAATTTTAAAGAAAAACATTTCATTCAACAAAAAAGATCTGTACAAATTTATTGAAAATTTATGATATAATATGACAATAAAGATTATTATTATAATACATGTATGTTTAATTTCATTCTGCTCAATTCGGAATGAAAATGAACTTTAACTGATTACACAGCCGTGCTCAAAAACTCCTGGGGAGACAACTAGGATTCACTGGCACGAATTACCACAAAGCCCATAATATCATCAAGAAGGTCTCAAAACTGACTGCAAACTCAGACACAAAAATCCCTTCAGGTTTATCCTTGGCTCATACAACACCTACCTCAACATTAGTTGATAAATCTCTCTCCAAGAATAAACCCGGTTCCTCCACCCATCCTGACGACAAAACATTGAACGATTCCACATTGAGACCCCTAATAGCCTCAACGCAACGCCCAGTTGATGATCAATTGACGACCATTCCCACAACACCAGAATCCCACTCAAAACCTCCCCGAGTGGGTGTTGATCAGACTTTCACACCCTTGCTCTGCTCGACTCAATTCACAGCCCAAAGCGATATGATCAAGGTCCCACCCAACAACTCCACCAAAATCCAACACTCAACTCCAATCCCAGACATGGCAACCTCGATGGCAACAGAAACTCAAACCTCAACATTAGTTGATAACCTACCCTCCACAGGCTGCCACGTCACACAAGCCCCTCCCCCAGCAACATCCAATGATCGAAAAAGATTCTTTTCTCAACCGGAAATGCAAGCCTCTACTCCCACTCGAAAACGAAACGCATCGACATCACCCCAACAACCCAAAGCGAGGAGAAAACGGGGGACGAAGGCAGCAACGGGTACCCAGCAAATCCACAAATTCTTCACAGCAAACAAACAGTGAAGAAGCCGATCCCATTGGTCAACAACACGAACAGAATCCCTATTGGTCCGAAACAAATGAATAATTGCTATTGGTCAAGACAGCCCCTTTCATGTTCTTGTAATATATATATATAAATGCTCAAGTCGGTGTAAGGTCTGAAGAGAGCCGACGAAAATAAAAGCTTTTATTCACCTAACCTCTTTCGTCGTTCTAACTACCAGCATGACCATTAGTCAGCGCCCCCAAAATATTTTCGAAGAAATAAGGCAATTAATGTCTCAAAAAATATGACTTAATTTTTTTTCTAATTGATGATATTTTGCACTTTTGTAGAGAATTTATTCGCTGATTACAGATATGTGCTTCTTAAAAAAATTTCGAGTTATTCGGTAAAAACGGAAAACCCGACATGTAGTGCTTTGCCTTTCAATAGAGAAACCAAGAGTGAGATAGAATCTTAGAAATGACCTCATCTTGTACAATTCTTAACAACAGAAGGAAACTTCCCTTTGACTCTCCTAGTTTCTGAGCTATTTGAGGTCCAGGTTTTGTATTAACTTTCTATCTATAATTTGCTAAAACCTATGAATAAAACATGAGTACAAGTTATACAAAGAAATGAAAATTTATCAGTTGACACTGCGCATGCATTAAGAACTGCTTGAACTTCCAAGTGGCCGAATTACAACTGATCTGAGTAAATGTGTTAGATTAGGAAATTATATTGTCGAATTCCCCGGAGATTTTTAAAATGTAAGCACTGAATTCCAATCAAAATAAAACTTTTCAATAACCATATCATTTCATGAGCTATTAATAATTATAAGATTAATAAGCTTGTGAAAATATTACACTTACGTTGTATTTTCTCAAATCTTTTCACTTGAATTTATTTATGAATTATAACTTTTGACTTTTTATAATATCAAATTTTTGTTTTTTTTATAATTTATAATAATTTTGGATGGTATCGGAATTATTAGCCATCGGTTTCCAAACTTTTCAAAAGTAATTTTCATCAAAAATCTTTCTCAATAGCATGAAAATTGCATTAAAAAATACAGAATACTATTTCCTCACAGTCCAAAGAGGATGTTCACTGAATTTTCATTTATATCTACAGTACTTTCCATTTAATAACTATGGAAATGTTATTTACAAGTAAAAAATATCTTCTGTAAACCGTGACTACTTGGAAGCAGTATATATTTACGTCATATGATTGAAACGAACTCATATTCAGGTTTGATATGCATTAATCTACCATATACCAACGTTTTAAAGCAACAGGTCCTAAGATTACGATTTTGAGTATTTTTCATAACTCATCGATAAAATTTAGGGATAATTACAAAAGGCAAACAATTTTTTTATTTTTATCAAACTCGTAGCTTCTTTTTTGTGCTTGAATTTTTGTGCCAATGCATACTGTAATAGCCTGCCAGTCATAGCTTTGGATGGCTGTCATATGAAAAATGGGTCAAATTATACTCTTCTCACAGCGACTGGAATCGATGCAAATAATGAAATAT
>SSNU01000009.1:86174-100596 GCA_012064415.1 Gyrodactylus bullatarudis
TTTTGTGAACTATGCAGAAATATATGTTTGTGTTTGGTAAAAAAGTTTGTGTTTAGTTAAAAAAATAATGTTAACCTTTGCCTTATGATAATATTCGCATAGATCTTGTTTGGGTTTTGAAAAAACACGTATACATTATTTGCCTTTTGTAAGATCTATTGTTTGCATTTTGATAAAAATAAAAAAATTGTTTGCCTTTTGTAATTATCCCTAAAATTTATACCATTCGACTGAGAATCAAAAATTATATACCTCTTCACTATTTTTTTCTAGGAAAAACGTAACAGAAAACATCAGCGGCTGTCTAAAATCAATTTCGAGTTTTATCCGCAATCATTTCATTTCTTAAAAATCATCTAAATTCCAAAGCTTACTTGTGAAGGGATTGACTCTGATGTGTAACAACTCTGACTCTCTCCCCTCGGTGCAGAGTTTCGAGAGTAATGTTTACACAAACCCACCGTTTACAATATTCTACATTAGTTCAAGCCCTTATAATCCACACCTTGTGCGCTTTTTGCCTCCAAATGTTTAGAGGGGTAGGTTGATAACTAGAGGACAACCAAAAGATTCTCTAGGAAGAATAAATTTTTTCTCTTCTCACACATGCTAGTCATGCGATTTTCGGTTAAATGTTATCCATACAAATTCAGGTTAATGGTTTTAAAGGGGGTGAGTGGGTTTGTGTAAACATTACTCTCGAAACTCTGCACCGAGGGGAGAGAGTCAGAGTTGTTACACATCAGAGTCAATCCCTTCACAAGTAAGCTTTGGAATTTAGATGATTTTTAAGAAATGAAATGATTGCGGATAAAACTCGAAATTGATTTTAGGCAGCCGCTGATGTTTTCTGTTACGTTTTTCCTAGAAAAAAATAGTGAAGAGGTATATAACTTTTGATTCTCAATCGAATGGTATAAATTTTATCGATGAGTTATGAAAAATACTCAAAATCGTAATCTTAGGACCTGTTGCTTTAAAACGTTGGTATATGGTAGATTAATGCATATTAAACCTGAATATGAGTTCGTTTCAATCATATGACTGAAAAAACATTAGAAAAAATATAATTAAAAGTTGAGGCTGGGATTTTTTTATTACAATTTTAATACGACTACTTTATAGTAGAGGGTCGATTATTTTTTATCGAGTTGGTCTTTTTTATACAATTATTAGAGAATTCACTGTATATATGGTCGGTGTCCCTAAAGTAAAGTTTAGCCTTCATATCCAATTTTCTGATAATTCATATACTACTTCTAAAACAATATTTATTCAGACATGTACAAAAAATATAATTTTCGAAATTCGACATAACCTTAGTTGGCGTGGGAAATTTGATAAATATGTAGTATGGCGGGCTTCTTTCACTGTAAGAATGATTCTGATTAATCAGACGTTTCAAACAAAATATAATCAATAGTCATTTGTCAGACCCCAGTAATGAATCATTACACGGGTGATGTGGATAATAATAACCCTCTCCCATATAAAATAAAAATAGGAAAGAAGAATATTTTCCATAATTAATTCTGATTTTTAATTTGAGCTAATTTTTAAAGGTTACTTTCTGCAAATCTTATAAGAAATAGTCATAGAAATAGTGTAGAAATACTGTATTAAAATAAAATACCAACGAAAATAAAGTATTTTTTCGTTTGTTCTAGCATGACTTCTAGTCATCAATTTATAAAAATATTATAATTAATTATTATGAGTAACTATTATGAGTTCTAACTAAAATGATAAGGGAATATAACACAAAACCTTAAGTTTTACGTATTTTTAATTAAAGACTCGTTAGAAGTCAAGTGAAAACTTGGTTATATATTTACAAACTATAACACTGGCTTGATATACATCATACATTCCACGTTGAAATAATATGCGTCTGCATAAATATATTTTTCATTTTAATTGTTTAGTTCGTCCTTTATTAAATTTTTATATAAACCTACCGATATTTCTCAAATTTTCCACTCCGTGTTTCGTAGCTCGAATGTCAACATCGATTATTTCATCTGAAATTTTTGCTTTAAGCTTTAAAACTGATCCTTTCATGCAAGAACTCTGCACAAAAATATCTCTTTTACCATTTTCAAACGAACAGTCATACATCAATTCCATCTTATCTGATAGTGATATCTTTGAACTTTTAATATAAAATTGGTCGGTAGCTTTTTTATAGTTAATTAGATAATTCATTTGTTGATCGACTAAGCAAAAAAATAAACTTAAAAATAATATCAATTTCATAGCTATTCTCCAGATCTAGATATATATATTGGTTTTTAATGTAATAGCAGGTGAGCAGTGTGACATTATAATATACACACCAATTTATATTGTGATGAAAATTAGAAGTAATACAGAATATGGATAGCTCCTTGTTCCATAAATAATTAAATTTCACACCAAGCCTGTTAAAGAGTAATGGATCTACATCATAGGGGTTTTACTAGTGTTTGAACACTGACTCACAATATTTTACTTCTGTGAACCCAAATTAAGCTTCTTTCCAACTTTCGTCACATCTTATATATGTTACGTTAAATTTGTACACACACACTGGCGGTCAGTGCACTTTTTTTAAATTTCTTATGAGACCCCCTTTCTCATTATCATTTAAATTTGACTAAACTAAACTAAATTTGAGTGATTATAAAATTGGGACATAAAAATATTCTGATTGCAATCATTTTGCTATAATGTTCTACAAGAACTAATTTTTTTACAACCAAAAAATTCTCCTGATTGCTTCAAAAATAAGAAAGTTATGAAGATTTGGAAACCATTGGTTTATGATATATTATATTAAAATTTGTATAACTTCTATGAACGAAATGGGCATGAGAGGCTTTTCTGAATTCATAAGTTATAGAGGACGCCACTTTTAAAACTGGCATTGATTTCAAATTGATTTCACATTGAAATGTAGCATGTGTACTATCGTATAGCATCATACTTTGACTATTAGATGAATGATGAAGTTTATAGGCGATTTATAGGGAAACCGAGTCATATGGCACTCCAGTATTATTCAAGAAGGGATTTCACTATCTCAGTACCGAAACGTCTGAAAAAGGGTATGGTATACAAGGTTGTATTTCAATTAAATCTAAATTAACTGTACTATTCATTGAAGATTCCTCAATGGCATAATAAAATTTCCTATTCTTTTTAGGGAGCAACCGCATTTGAATCTTAAGACTGTGATTTTCAAATCTTTCTTATTAGGTTGTACGATAAGTAGTGGGACTACAACCGCAACAAAAGTTTTATTCTTCAAAACTAGAATGAATTCAAACAAATTTGGTACTGTTAGAAAGATAACGAAACAGTTATTTTGTTTGAACTTTTTAAATACAAGTCGATTTGAAATTCAATGTCAAATTTTAACCTGGTGTTTCTAAATAGGGCACTAGATTTTTCATTTTTTCATAAATTTGATGTATGCATTCACATGTTACAGCATAGGGGATAAAATAACACTGGTGTATGTGGCTTTCCTACAATGTAAATGCTAATTAAATAAAAAAAAATAAATAAATAATTTTCAATGTATAATTAACGCGTACTACTGTGTGACAGGAATCATTGAATAAACATTCTCCCATGCCCCTGTCTTTCACTTTTAACATGCAATGCATGAATTGCGTGAAAAATTGGACCAACCAGAGTCAAGTTTGAATGGCTTTTAAATTCATCCGTCCGAGAACAAGAAAAATATATTACATGAATAATTCAAAAATATTTTTAAGTTCTCTACATTGTTCAGAAATTTTTTTCTCATTATTATCTATGTTGTTTAAAACATCTTTAAAAAGTATTTTGATCACATTTTGCTTCTCGATTTAGGGCACTTGTTCTCGGACGGATGAATTTAAAAGCCATTCAAACTTGACTCTGGTTGGTCCAATTTTTCACGCAATTCATGCATTGCATGTTAAAAGTGAAAGACAGGGGCATGGGAGAATGTTTATTCAATGATTCCTGTCACACAGTAGTACGCGTTAATTATACATTGAAAATTATTTATTTATTTTTTTTTATTTAATTAGCATTTACATTGTAGGAAAGCCACATACACCAGTGTTATTTTATCCCCTATGCTGTAACATGTGAATGCATACATCAAATCTATGAAAAAATGAAAAATCTAGTGCCCTATTTAGAAACACCAGGTTAAAATTTGACATCAAATTTCTAAAATAGAAAAGCATCAATATTTCTGAGAATTTTGATTGGAAAGATTTTCGACAGATTTCTAGATATGAGTTTTGCTTAAGAACTTGGCTATCAGAAAAATTTCAAAATGCTTAGTTTACTTTTTAGAGATTCAATTAAGCGTTCTAGAATATTCAGGTTTCATTAGGTAATGTATAAAATTATTAAAAATACTGTAGAATTCCATCTCTCCAGGACAACGCGAGAGGAAAAGAGATTTTAAATTTTTTCCAAGATCAGAACTTGCTCGTCAAATGTCATCTCACTAATAGTCTTCATCTTGCCCTATCTGTATTTTTTGTATTCATAACTTATCGCACAAAAAATTTTGACTGTAAACCTGTTAACTTATATATATATATATATATATATGATGTCTGTTCTTGTTAATTTCCCTATATTAAGAAATAAGTGAACCTTCACTCGGCAAAGAGGATTTCGAAAATCTTGGTTTCATCTCAGTATGTGTGCAATTTGATCAAAAAGTTGTCTTCAGACAGTGTATCTACTATCAATCACGTTAATAATCTCATATTAATTCTTGTGCAAGGATTATTGGACCAGGAGAAGAATGCAAATATATTCTGCAAATCTTTCTGTAAAACATTTTCGCATCATTTGAATTACAAATTTGAAGATGAATTTATTCTTAATGCTGCTAGATTCTTAGACCCTATCTTCATGAGTCATTACATCAATGAGAAAAAATTTACGGGATTTACTAAAATTTTGAAAAACCTTTTAGGTCAGAAAGTATTGAGTGATTCTAGTCGGGAGACTCCATCCTCTAAAAAGAAAATTATCATTACTGCAACCGTGTTAAGATGAATGAAGAAGAAGTTGAATCAAAAAGTAAACGAATGAAAAACTGTAATAGCCTGACTGTCGAGAAGAACAATTATGAAAAGTATACTTCATTTTCAGGAAGTGAAGAAATTTTAAATTTTTGTAAGACCAGGCAGTTTGAATTTCCTCAACTTACTAATATCGCCAGAAAAATCTTCAAGATAAATCCTACCAGTTTTGCCTTCGAAAGGGTTTTTAGGATAGCTCAAAAAACGGTACAGACAATCCCTTGATCCAGAACCGGTTGATAGGATATTATCCTGCAAACTTGACATGAAGATCATAAAATAGCTTTCTGAATGAATTATTTTATTTTTATGCTTAATGCAGAGATTCTATTTTTTTAACAAGTCATTATTTTTCCCAGCCATTTAAAAAACCAGAAAACAGTATCTTTCATGACAATGTTAGATCTATACTATATATAGTATAAAATATTCAGAAATCATTTTTCTAAATTAAATCATCTAAAAAGAGATAAAAAATTCAAATTCTCAGATAAATCTTTTAAAAGGTCAAACCTCTTTTCTAAGATTGAAAATTTTATAGTTTACACTTTTCTGTCAAGTTATGAATTTTTTTAAAGAATATCAGAGAATTGACTGCAAATAAAAATAACATTTATGGGATTCATAAGAACCTCACTTTCCAAACCATCTTTGATTGTCTTGATAACTTGTTCAATTTGCTGATGATTTCCTGTTATGGACAAAGAGATTCTTTTACCTCTGCTATTGAAAGCACTTTCGATATTTATAGAATGATTTTCTTCATCAATTTTTATAAAGGAAAACTTTAAATCAAGATGCTTTTTATTATCGTTGAATTGCAATAATAATCTATCTGGGTTGAACAGCTTCGCTGTTTTATAGAAACCGAATTCTTTGGTACTATCCTCATATTTCAACTGGCCACCTGAAATATTTTAATGTTTAAGTCATTTTTGTTTTACTATATAAAATACATCTTATTATAATAAATAATTAAAATATAAAAAACTGATCTATATCTAACATTCTTACTATATCTTGCATGGAAATCTTTACGTGTAAGAATTGGTCCATAAATATATGCATTAACTTTATCTTCAAAATTTACAGTAATCTTGGATCCACCAAAAATCATTTCGCCAACTTTGATTTTTCTAAAACTAGATGAGCTCCACTTATCAGTTCCATTAAGTTTATAAACCAAACAAGATTTTTCTATGATCAAGTTTTTAACACTTAGAATAAATCTTGAATCTTTTGATTGAAAATCCAGGAAAAGAAATGATAAACTTTTCGGCTTTACTAGAAAAGATTTATTTTTATGAATTTGAAAAATAATTGTCAATTTTATTTGTTCTTGTGATACCAAAAGAAAATAGAATTCTCCTGATCTGAAATTTAACAAGATCTAGATTGCGATTGGTATTCAGTTTCAGAATTCGCAAAAAACATAATTTTGAATTTTTCTAGAACTGATAATAATAATTGATCAAAACATGTAGTGAAATTAACAACTGAATATAATTGAATAGAAAATTGAATCGAAGCCACCAGTTAATCTGAAAAAACAAAAAATTTCCACTCAAACTTACAAATTTTTTCTTGATTATATTGTTTTCTCTTTCTAATATCTATACACTAAACTCTCTAAAAAATTTATGACTGGAAAACCCGACGCACAAAATAAAATCAACGGTTTACTCATGAGTATTATAATGAAAATATAATAAATTGATTTGAGATTTGAGAGATTTTAGGGCTGAAGATGGATTAATTTCTGGTTAAATTTGATGAAATTTTGAATTTACACTAAACGTTTATATCACTTTCTCCTCAACCTTTTTCCAGAACCTTAGCTCAAGTAATAATAATAATAATTTTTCTTCTCATAGAAGCATACAAATAATACCATCAGATGCAGAATGAAAAAAATGTTACACCTCCGTAAATCTCAGCCAGAAATATAATTCTGGCTAAAAACTAGACGAGTTTAAAGTTCATATGATTTCATATGATTTTAGTTTTCAAATTAATTTGGGAAAAATCATTCAGAATTTAGTTACAGATCCTCGTTTATTTTCATAGCGATGACGTAATGCCAACAGATCTTGTAGGGAGACCCCTTTCTTCCAATGCTGTGTTTATAGTTTTGTGAGGAAGTTGGGGAAACATACAATTTGGACTCTACAGACCCCCGTTCATTTCCTAAAATGCAAACATATTTTGTGAGTGACAATAGTGTCAAAAGGGGGTCTTCCTACAAGATCTGTTGGCATTACGCCATCGCTATGAAAATAAACGGGGATCTGTGCAAGCTGAAAAAACATTAATGTGACTGTGGTTCAACTTATCCTGGAATGAATATTAGAAAACTTGGGAGTAGAATGAAGGAACAACTGCTGATTCCAATTTTTAAATATTTTATAAGAACTCAAGTTATGATAGCACTGATCTGTGGATTGAAGAGAAATTCTTTATCAATATCACTAAACCAGATCTTTGTTTTCAAATGAATTATGCATATTCTCTCATACTATCCTGGCTAATGTGGTCTTTTTCACCCTTTCTCTTCATTAATGTCGAGTTGTTTGGTGTTTTTTCAGCTGGCATTCTCTTCTTTTTATAGAACTTGCTTCTTACTAATTTCATTCTAATATTTGTAATTTTATTTTATCAATGATTCTATAGATAATTTACATTTTTAAATTGCTGATGAAGCTTAACGAAATGTACATTCAAAAAGTTTTTACATGCAAATAAGTGGATTTTCGGACGTAAATATAAAATGCTATGAATCTTTATAGTATAACTAATAGTTATTAACTATACAATAAATATTAATGGAATATATACCTTAGGTTCAATTAAAGCCTAATATGGTACTGTACTACAGCATACATTCAGTGAGAGAGCGTTAAAGAGGGTTAAAAGTTTCATAGAGAAATATCGATAATAAAAATGCTATTAAAAACTGATTTTAAATCGAGTATTTACTCACCGAATAAGTTTACTATTTGATCCATAATTAATCTCAATTTCTCTGGATTAGCTGTTATTTCAAACACACCTTTCCTTTTTATTTTCTCACTCCTTTCACTCGAGTATTTGACCACAATTTTATTGTTCTTGCTATTATGATCAATCAGAGTATTTTGAATGTTGAAAATAAACTCTTCATTTCTTTTTTTGAATTTTAAAGTGTCTTTACTAACAAGCAAGATATCTTCAAATTGTAAATTTTTTCTTTCTTCCTTAAGGAACCATGTCAACTGTGGGTCATTTTTAGCGGCTTTAAATATGGTGACATAAGTAAGATGAATTAAATTCTCATAATAATTTTTTACAAAATTAAAAAAAAATCTATATGCTCAAATAGATTTTTTCAGTTTAGTGTTCTCTCTACTACTATTTTTAAACTTTGGTTATAGAAAATGCGGCTCTAAAACGTTGATTAATTAATTAAGTTAGGGATCAGGAAAAGTTTGGAATTAAGGTAAATTGAAAAATTTAACTTGTCCTAGTTTTACTTTATTTTCTAATCTGTACTCGAATCTGGAAAATTCAAGCTTTCAAATTTTAAGACTTGTAAACGAAATGGTCTGGTATTTCGAAAGGTAATTAAAATTTCTCGAATTAAATCTCTAATATTAATTTTTTTATTTTAAAGCCTTTAGGAGAAGCGAACAATGAACCAGTGATCATCAATGGATATGAAAGAAACGATATCAATAATCTCAAAGAAACAGCTCTCTTCTTATATGTAACTAAACGTAGAGTTTTAGTTAACCCTTGCATGGAATTTGGGACCAAAAAGACCCCAAGGCGATTTCAATCCTGTATAAATATTTTTTTTTATTTTTGTATGAAATTTTTTTGTAATCCTAGAGCAATAACTATTCAATCAAAAATTTTAGGTTTTTTCGGTCGTTGGTCTATTACTATACAAAATATCTAACTCAGAAAAAGTTATTACTGAGTCAGAATTTGGGGTCTTTCTGATCCCATCCTCTATTTTTCATCTTATTTTTGATTCTATGTATGGAATTTTTATTTTGTTCATTATTGCAGTTATCATCTATTTTTTTGCATCATGAGCTGCTATAATAAAGAATAACATATGAGTTGCTCTTACGTCCTATGAATAGAGAATTATTAGATGAATCTGAAAACTTTTCTTCGGCTAGAAGTGTCGAAGATTATGTTGAAGAGCAAATTTCCGATAAAAAATAAGACGAGGACTCTCTAATTTTTTCAGACTAACTTTTATCAAAATGTGGATCGATATTTTTCTCGAAAAAACCTCTATGCTCAATACCTATTCACCAGATTCACCAAATCCAAGACTAACAAAATTTCCCCGATCGTGTTTTGATCCTGAAGATTTTTTTCAATTTATTCATTGATTCCAATAATGAATCAGTATATAGCAAATTATTCAAACAAATATGTATATATACAAGTATATGCAAGACTAAAAAAGAGTTGGATTTGGGCTTTGATCAAGAGCAAGCGATAGAAAAGAACAAAGTCGCTGCGGAAAATGCAACATTTATATATGCGAAGAACATTTTTACCTATGTAATCCTAAATGCCTATAAAATTATCTAAATCTTATTGAAAAAAATCTTTTACTCAAAAAGACCCCAAATTTCGTCCACGGGATTTTTTCAAATTCTATGCGAGAGTTAAGCTTAAAAGACAAGCACATGGGTTTAAAAACTTCAAGGACCGTGTTACTATTGTCTTCTGTGTAGATGCTGCAAGAGATAAACGACCCTTTCAAATCATACATTCATCTAAGAAACCTAGATCTTTTGAAGATAATGAAAAACACTCTTTGAATTATACATCTTCAAAAAAGCTTGGATAACTTAAGAATTGTTCAAAGAATATCTATTAGACTGGAATGAAGAGCTTAGAATAATCAATAAGAAAATTCTCCTTTTCATTGATTTGACAATTCTGATTACACAAATATTGAAGTGAGACTTTTTCATATAGCTACAGTTTCTACCACCGAATTGTACTTCAGTTTGTCAGCCAATCGATGCTGGGATTATTAGGTCATTTAAATGTAATTATAGAAGGATTCTAGAAGATGTAATAAATTCGAAAGGTATCAAGGCAACTGAAATCAAGAAATTCCTCAATTTAAAGGAATGTCTGTATATTACTAAAGAAGCGTGGGAAGAAGTAGAATCTAAAACAATAGTTAATTTCGAGAGAGAAACTCTTTGTTTTTAGTTGAGCTACTCATGGAATAGTTAATTGTTTAAGAAATTAGAAATGTATTTATGA
Source organism: Gyrodactylus bullatarudis (assembly GCA_012064415.1). Taxonomy (NCBI): domain Eukaryota; kingdom Metazoa; phylum Platyhelminthes; class Monogenea; order Gyrodactylidea; family Gyrodactylidae; genus Gyrodactylus; species Gyrodactylus bullatarudis. The sequence continues at coordinate 96,536 of SSNU01000009.1, forward strand.
TTCACCCGAAAAAAGAGAAATAAAAATAGTCACAGAAATCGAAACGCTCTACAACTGTTTGAAGTCTAAGAAAAAGTTTGGACTCATTGATAATTTGATGAAGACTTCTATCTGGAAGAAAATCAACAAGAATAAAATTCATGATATTTTTGATTTTAATGAATAAAAAATATTATCTCAGAAAACTTATTTTATTTCAGTACTCAATAAAGCTTATTTTTAAGTGCTTGAGAAAGCTGAAAATATTATCTTTAAAATTATGTTAAAAATTCAATAATACACTTAATTTCACAAATGATGTCTCGAGATGAACTAAATCTTGCATGAACATCTTTATTTGAACCTCTCTGCCCCCAAAATATTCGACCAATGAGCATTGATTATTCATTGACCAATGAGGATCAAGTAGCAGAAACAAAATTATTTTTATCTGAAACACTTTAACACTCTCTTAAGATAACTGGTTTTTGAATAATATCAAGAGTGACCATTGAAAAGAGTATTTCTTCCTTTTTCGAATGAGCTTAAAATTAATTGTGTACCTTTGCTAATAACTGAGATAAAATATCTCTTAAACCATGAGGAATTTTTAAAAACGAATTGCACCATCTGAAAGAGCTTTAAATTTTACGGGTATTCGCTAAGTTTCAGTTAAGAATTTCAAAATCGTAACTATTAATTGTTGAAATAAATTAGTATCAGAAATCGATTATAAATTCGAACAAATCTAAATTGAAAGCATATCCAGCTTAAAGTAAGAAGGATCTAGACAGTCCCCCCTCTAACATGAGAGAAAATTAAAGGTTAAAAAAACATACAAACGTGTGAATAAACAATCACAATAATTGACGTCATTGATATCTGTCTAGTCAATCCAATGTCCCCCATTTTTTATTCCTAACTTTCGACTTATCTCGAACTCAAATATTTGGAATTATTTTTTGTGTCTGCAACGACATTGGAAACATTTCAGAATTTAATGTTGATCAAATCTTGATGAATAGTCAGACATGGATTGTTGTTGGTGTTGGTGAAAATAATAAACAGTTCATGTTAGTTGTTAAATCTCCGGAAAAAACTACTCTTCATTCCATTTAAGAAAGTATATAGCACCGGGATCGCTCATTGTAACCGATTGTTGGAAAGGCTATATAGGAATTCACGTCTATGGATATACCCATATCAGCGTAAATAATTCGAAAGAATTCGTTTATGCTCAAGGCTATCATACAAATCGTATTGAAACGAAATGGGGAGTATTCAAGCGGCAAGCGAATAGTATTCGCAACAGAAGGCGAACTTTAGTAAAGTCCTATATTGCCGAGTTTTTATTCTTTCAGAAATAAAAATGCAGAAAAAATTGAAGAAGTTCTGAATTTATTTAACGAATAAATATTTAGACTTAGTTATGCTTTTACTTGTTTGTAAATAGGTGAATAATTAATTGAAAATGGCTACGTACCAATTCTGCTGTATTTTATCGTTGTATCTCTTGTTTACTTTACTTACCTGATGCGATATTGAATTTTGATAGTTCATTATCTGGCGCATATAATTCAATAACTGGAATGTCATACTTTCCAAGTTTCGCTCCATATATTCGTCCAACGCTATATCTTGAATTTTTGATTGAAATATTACAAAGATTAATTCTCGTAAAAGAATTTGCACGCAAGAATTCACAATCTGGATATACAGACGAGGCTCGTATAATTTTTTGCGTCTTTGCATCGCAGTTGTATATAACAGTGAAATCGTTTTTAATTTCTTGATAGAAAATAAATAATATTCATTAAAAATTGACTTTAGTGAATTAAGGATTTTAAATTTGAGTTAAGTGAATACGAAAATGATGAGATAAATATATATCTCAATATATATCCAATTATTTATCTTGGCAACCATGCATCAGAATTATGAAAAGGTAGAAATATTTTGAGAAACTATCTTTTGAATTCATTTTAGAAAACTAAAGAAGGCGGTAAATATATTTAAAAGTGTTTTCTTTGTGCAGAAAAAGAAAATTCAAAAAATTGGATTTTTTGCTTCACAAAATAGTTTACAAATAATCTGATTTATAGAATTTTGAATTTTTTTAAGCTCAAATAATAATATACAAACTTCTAAACTTATAAAGAAAGTTTAAAAACGAGACTCCGCCCTGTTAACATAACAATACTTCTTCATCACGTAGTTCTGTGCACTTTGATTCGTCAATCAATTGATAAATATTCTGATCCTACAATTTACTCTATATCCTTTCTCGTTCACCATTTCAATAGAAGCTATTCCTTTTTTTCTTTTTTCTCGCTAGCGAGGAGATATTTTTCTCACAAAATTAAATATCACCTAATTCTAACAAGGTTGATAGGGCAGAATTGTGCACATAATTAATTTTTTTTTATGTTAACAGGGATAGAGTATGAATAGACCTTGCGAAACATTCGCTCATGTTTTTACACCTCTTATAATATCACCCTAAAAAAACCAAATATACTAATATAAGCATTATTTTGATAATACGCTTTGTGAGCTTTATTTCCCCACAATCTTAAACTTATGAAAATCATTTTGATTCATCGAGAATAAATAATAATTACTTTTTAAGCCCATTTTTATTATTAGAAATAAATCTGATAGTTTTCTTGCTGAAAATATCTTTATGTCGTGGAATTCATCATTGATTTTTGCATTGAAAATTTCGATGTTGTGATCCATAACCATTATTAATGCAGCTTTCGCTAAACAAAATTCATATGAATCAGAACTCATAGAAGCAACAATTTTTAAAATTCCTTCAACGCATTTGAAATCTCGGAACTCAATTCTCTGTTGTTTGAACTCTAATGAGTTTCCTGAAAAGCAAAAAAATCAATTATCATAAAAATTTAAAAAAGTTTCTTGTATTGGTAATATCAATGCAACACTTATTTAATTAAAATCAAAGATATAGTTTTTTCATACAGTGGTCCTCCGACTTAGGCCATCTGCGAAGAGCATCCTGGTTTTACAATATATTTAGAGGAGGTTTTTGGGCTGAACAGATTTGGTCTGAAATTTGTATTTTTTGTAGATATTAATCAGTAAAATATTCTCTTCAGATGAAATTTATCCTGAAATTTCTTCATATAACAACTTTTCACATGCTATGCACACTTTTATGAATTGAGAAACATCCAATAGAGAATTAAAATTTAAACGAGGCTGGCAAAATTGAATGTTCTATCTCAACATTAACAGCTTACAACTTTTCTCAAAAAGCTTAAATTTTAATCAATAAAGATTTCATTGAACTATTTTTTTATTTCTGAGTTAAGTTTTTCAATATTCTGATGTATGATTCATTCACAGGACCCACTTTCATTCGAGAAAATTGTACTCAAGATATTCCTCCGATATCACTCATTAATTTATGAAATTCGTATCTATCTCAGTAACCTGTCAATACCTGTGAAAAATATCAGAAAGTATATCGAATAGAATCCCAAACAAATCCCAAAATGTGTATCTAATAGCATATATTCATGATGTCAATTTAATCGTTAACATGGATTAAGTATAGAGTTGAAAATCTTTTCTTAAAAACTAGATTTTTGTTTAAATTAATGTCATATATAATTTTTTATGATTACTTATAAGTAGTAAGCAGTTGCGCTTACTAAGAGTAAAGCCCTTCATAGTTTTTTGTGATTTGCTTCTGTAAAAATAAAATCACAAAAATAAAAAAAATGAACCAAAATTTGATATAAATGATAGTCTGGTGTACAAAGGCCTAATAAGTTGACATAAGCTTTTTTAGAGTTTTCATGAACGTCTGAAAATCTATTTTGTTCGACATATTTTACTGTTATACATTATGCTCACCGTGATTATTACTTCATATAAAAAATTTATGTTACGCCAAAATAATATATTGTCACTTTAAAGAGTGATTACTAGGGCGACCAGAAAAAGGCATACTTTATGATGAAAAAAGGCAATTTTTAATTCTGAAAAAGGCAAAAAAAGGAAAATTCATAAAATCGAATGTTTCTCGAGAAGCATCCCAAGAAGATATCTGC
>SSNU01000049.1:0-52683 GCA_012064415.1 Gyrodactylus bullatarudis
TAGTGTAATGACTGTTGATTGATAAATTTAGTTTGACTTAATTAATAAATTCATATTTTATTTATAAATATTTAGTCAAATATCTTTAAATTTTAAGCCCATATTTTATGAAATATTCGCAGTATTTTAAACAAATATTTTGGGTTACCCTATTACTAATAATAAATAGTATTCAACCTACTGTGACAGAACCCGCCAGTAAGACATGGTCTGAATTCGAATACAGGTCTTCAAGACATTGAGATATCGCTTCTATACGCTAGGACTTGGTTTGTCTCAACAGTGATTTACCTTTTCCATATGATAGTGATTGAGGGTGAAATATCTATCATTGTCGGTTGGATGTTATATGGCTTACTCCTTTTATATTGGGTTCAAAATATCATGGTTAAAATGAATTTTTGTATTCTACAAGTTTTTTAAGATCGCATTAATCTTACTTTTTTCGATTTCTCATGAAACACATACAATAAACTATATAGATAGTCACTAACAAGAAAAAAAATTAGGAAAAAGTTTGTACTTAAATGACAAAAAAGAGAATTTTTTATCTTTCTTGCAAAGTTTTTTCTATTTTTCTTGTGCTATGTACACTGAACAATGCTTTCATCAAATGCAATTTCATTTAGTAGTTAACAATAAAAATTATCTTGTACTTTTCTAGAGAAAAATTGGGTCTATATTGCATCAGAACCACTCCTGTATAATAAGGTGATAAAAATCTTTTCCAATCCATCATACATGGACGATATCAACACACGCGCAAGAAACAATAATCTGTATTCAGCACTAATGCGGGATACATTGTACTGTATTGTAGTGAAAAAGAAAAGGTTTGATTCTTCATTATAATGCATTAGAAAAGGATCGATAAGCCCTGTTTATTATTAATAGTTCATATATGTACATTAAAAAACGAAAACCCATTGCATATAGTGTGCAGAACAAACAAATACCATTTTATCCACTCATGGTTAAGTGAAAAGAGGTAAAGGCCAATGATTAACAGAAGAATTACATTCTGATCCATTTAGATAAAATCTGGAATAGAGAAACGTTCTCCATTTTTAGGTTTTTAACCAGATAGAATTGAAAGGTAAGGATTTTATAGGAAGAGTGGGATGAAAAAAGAAGTCTTTCAGGATCAAAATTAACCCTTGCACTGGAAATTGGATCCATTAGACCCCAACAAAAATTCAAAGCCCGACAATTTTTTTATTTTTGAGATGAGACAAGTGAAAAAGTAGTATGTTTTTAAATTGAAAAATCAAATCTAGTATGTAAGTAATTTCAAATTTAGTATGTCCTTGAGTTTTTTTTTTCAAATTTAGTATGTTTTTGCTCACAATTAGTACGGATTACTAGATTTTATTCATAAATAATCTGTTTTGTTTTCAAACTTAGTATGTCCACTGGTGTGGAGTCTTCCTGGTTTAGGGTTTGTAAGGAGATAGAAAATGACAGCCTTTTAAGCTAAAGAGGAAATAGGTCAGACTTGGACAAAAGTATCCGATATGAGAACGGACCAGAGGCCATCAGAAAACATTTTTGAGCATTATATAAAGGTTCAGTATATTTTCATTTATCCCGAAGTCATTTTATTTCATTTATCAATATTAATACAAAGGGACAATTTCAAGACACAAGGAGAGACCAATATTAATTTTATCCCATTAGCAAGTCATTCTTTGAATTTGTACATTGTAGGAGGCTAATCTCGATTCTATGAGAGGAATAAACATTTGTTATACAGGTTTGCTAAGATTGTCACAACTGATTGCAAGAGGCAATTTTGTCGTTATACACCCGAAAAGAATCAATAAAATCTGGTTAGAATTCATATTTCAAATGATACACCCATCATGATACATGTATGTACACATACATTTCTCTCCTACCTACAGAAGAGAGGTATAGACACATGTAAAAATAACATTTTGACATTATTGATTGCAGGATCCTCCTACAAACTAAACATAGCCCTGAAGATAGCCCTCTCTTAAATGATAACAATGCCTCTTCTTTTTTCGTCTAAACCTTATTTTGTATTCCAAATGGATCTCTGACATTTTTCTCTCTGAAAATGCCATTATTGATTTAGTTAAATTCGACTTTAGTGAAAATAGAGTTTCCGAAGAAATCCCTTCACTTTCTGTAAGCATGTGCATTTATTTTGTCTAGTGAATACTATTCACTGAATAGGTCTTGCATTTCTCGGCCAAATAAGTAAGTAAACAATAAGTGTACAATAAATAATAATTAGTTACAAATCTCTCTGTACATGAGGGGGAAAGTTTTGAATAAAAAATGATCCATCGTCAATAAGTTTGAGCTAATCTTGTCTTACTTTGACATGTTTTGTGATTAAATTCATTATGTACATATGGGCCGGGCTAATGTAATGAAATGAGACGGATTCATCACTACAGCAGTCGAAACCCTAGAAAAAAAAATTATTAAATTTGATGTCATTATTTGAATAAACTGATAAACTTGCATTCTTTAATGGATAGTAATTGTATTCCTTGATCCATGGTGCAGCCTCACTGCCAAAGTAAGATGTATAAGGACTAAAGGGATGAAATCGTTCACGGCCTTGGCTATCTCTTGAATCATAAATGGGAATGCCAAGCTTTTCAGCACATAGGCCGATTCCAACATCTTCGAGGCCATCATTTGAACAAAGGGTTTCATTTTTCATTAGTTCTGATGCAATTTTTATCATAGACTGCCTTGATAAGACATAACCAGCTCCGCCAGAATTGTATCCACTTTTTATGAATTTTTTCAATCTTCGACCCATGTATAAATCCTTTTCGGGATCCATATCCTTAAGAATATGTCTCAGATTGTTTACTATAACAAAAGTATCATCGTCTGATTTCAGGTAAAAGTCATATTTTTTAGGGTATTCATTAATCAGATATCGGATAGCATGAAGACTTTTTGTTAAAATATTTCTGCGATTCTCAACATCTATTGGAACATTTAGGAACGGAATTGATGGATGACGAGTACTCTTCATTACGAAGACATAATCATCACAGTCTTGTGCCCATGTATCATTCACACTTTTGATTTTATTAAAGCTTGTCTCAGTGGTGAGAATGAAGCAAAATATCGAGTCTAAAACTAAAATTGAAGGGACTTACGACGAGCTATTTTCTTAAAAGTAGTTTCTTTTACATTTTGAATGATCAAGAATATTCCAATAAATGTCAAGGTGACCAAGAATAAAATTCTCTTTGATTCACAGTATATCATTTCGAGTTTTAAAAAGTTGCAGAATATTTCGAACAAACAGTTACAATAAAGATTTTGAATAATTGTTTTAAAAATCTTATCAATATAAAATAAAAGTATGAATACTTCTGCAAGTTTTATAAAAAGACAAAATCAGCCGTACTATTGCTCAATACTTCTTAAACCTGATGAACAAAAACACCAAAAAACATTGATCAATTCGTTTTCAGCTGGTCTTTCTTCCCAATCTGGAGTCAATACCACAATATTCAATTTCTCACTAAATGACTACTCTGCCAATAAGACTAAAAGGGATTATCTTAAATTGAATTTGAATAATAATCTCGGCAATAAGCTATCCTCATTCGAAAATGGAATTAAAAAGATTCAAAGTAATAAAAGGCAATTTGAAGAGTCCGAAAATGCCGACGCCAGTATTAATCCAGCTAAATTTCAAAAGGAAGAAGTCATCAAAAAAATTGACGACGTCAGCCAATTAACCCATGATTCATTATCAATGAATCAAATAGAGGATCCATCGTATTTTATCAGAAGAAGAGCTTCATATATTCCATCGTCCTTGCTTGAGGATTATGTGTTCAAAAATAAGGAAAACTGTTCATCTCCTAATCAGAGTTTTATCAATTCATCCAAATTAATGGAGGAAGATGAAAAAATCGATACTGACTCTCTTGACAAAGAAGTAGAAAGTCAAACTGTTGTAAAAAAGAATCCAAAGATTATATCTATTTCAAAGTATCTCTCAAATTTAGAGAAGAAAACCTTTAAAAAGAAGGATGGAATTATGAAGTCAATTGACAAGTCGTCAATAAATTCATTCGAATCCAAAGTAGACAAAATCCGTAAACTCCTATTCAATCATGTTCAAAATGAAAAGGAAGTGACTACTAAGACCTTTAATTCTGTACAAGCACCATCTCCTAATCCTATTCCAACTCCTACATTGCCAGATTCCACTGGTAGTGGAGTTAAAAAAGAACCAACCCCTGAAGAAAAGAGTAAGTTCTCATTAAATTTGATCTTCAATGAATTCCAATAATTTCATTCAAACTATCTTGTTAGTAGTATTTTAGACTAATTTATTTAATCAACTTTCATGGAATTAATAAATCATTTCTCATTGAACTCTAATTCAGAGACAGATGTGCCCATTTTCAATTTTGGTCTTACAAAACCAACCGAACCTGTAAAGAATGCTCCAGAGTTGAAAACCTCATCAAGTGAAAAACCACCTGAGACTCCAAAGTCAACCCTCGGCACATTCCCAACATTGACGGGTAGTATTTCTTCTGAGAAACCCGCAACTCCAACCTTACCAAAGATAAAACTCGGGGAAAGCGAGAAAACTCCAGATTTATCGAAAACATTCTCATTTGGTGCAGTGAAAAAGGGTAAGTTATTATTTTCATGTAAATAATTTTTTAATCAAAATATTTAATTTTTCCCTCATTTGCATTAGATGAAAAGAAAACCGAGGAGCCAATCAAGGATGCAGACAGCTGTAGCAAATCTGGAGTATTTAGCTTCCCAGAGACTAAAGGTTTGTTACCTACTAATCAACAATCTAAATTACTTTCTCATGTTTATTCCATAGCCACACCTGGTGTCACTTTGACTACAACGCCAAACACAGAATCATCAAAGCCTGTACCAACTTTTTCATTCGGAATCAAGACTACACAGCCTACAACTACTTCATCAACAATCTCGGCCCCTTCAATTTCATTTGGAATAGTTTCTACACAGCCCTCTAGTGTCACAAATAAGGACTCTTCCAAAACAGACCTGTTTAATTTCGGAAATAAGAATAGTTTATCAGTATCAAATTCAACAGTACCAACAAGTGGCCCTGCCGGGGAGAAAAAGCCAACGGGATCATTCTTCAATTTTTCAAGTGTCAAGCCAGTAGAAGTAACAACCACGGCTTCTGCAACTAAGCCAACATTAAGTTTTGGTTCAACACCAGCAGCTACAACGACTGCTAGTAGTGTCTTTGGCGGTTCAAGTAGTTCAGTATTCGGTTTTTCTTCTACTACAAGCAGCACTTTTGGCGCCTCTAAAACTAAACCAACATTTAGTTTCGGTTCAACGCCAGCTGCTACAACAAGTGCTAGCAGTGTATTTGGGTCATCTTCTACAGGAACTGCTAGCAGTATTTTTGGCTCATCCACTACAGCAACGACAACTGCCAGCAATGTCTTTGGCTCATCTTCTACAAATCCTGCTCCATCATTTAGTTTTGGGGGACTTGGTTCAAATTCCACTGCAACTACATCTTCAAGTATTCTAGGATCCTCAGTACCAACGTTCTCATTTGGTCAAAAAACTGCTGGACCAGCGAGTACTGAGCCAGCAAAACCAACGGGAATGTTTTCCTTCTCCTCAAATAATTCTACATCTAAGCCACCCGCTCCAACCACCACCACCTCCACGAGTAAGTTTTAATTTCTCTTGATAAATCGTTTAACCCCTGATATTTTAACATGTATGAATTCTTCTTGAAATGTCTACAGTGCAAGTAAAAGTCAAGAAGTTTTCGTTCCTATCCAGTCTGTCAGTCTACCTTTGATCCTACTCTTTACAAGTTCAAAGATTTTTTAAGTGATGCATCATGCTCTTTATCCAAGAATTTCAGGTAAAATAAGCTTCTTTCTAAATCCAGAAATTTCCAATGAACTGAATTGCTGAGCTTCGTGAATCATGGTTGTAATGTTGATTGTAATCAAAATTTTATTGTGAACTAAAAACTGTTCAATGTAAGAGTCTGGTTATCTAATACGATTTCGACTCAAAATTAGCCCACAAGTTGACAACTATTTAATCGACGAATCAGTACTTGTGATGAATTTATCCACTAGATTCTTGATATAGAGCAATAGCAGTATTTCATAAGTATTATGTAAGCAGATAGCACCTACATCAAAGCTTTGAACTTTCAAAATAACTTTCAAACTAACATCTATTTTGTACATTATGCACTATAAAATCAACAGAAAATAGAAATTCTAATGAAACAAGAATTGCGTATAGAATACTTTTTAGGACTTTTTTCCGTTTATGAGGTTAAATCATAGATTCTTCGAGCAGAAACTCAGGGGTCATATTTCTCGAAAAAATAGTTTTCAGGATTTTTTTGGCTAAAAATAGCACAGGTACATCTTCTTAATAAGAATTAGGAATTTTATCTGAAATATCTGCAATAAAGTAGCATATCAGAAAGCTAAGAGAAAAAAGAATGATAATGCCCAATTCTTATATTGAAATTCTGTGCATCGTATCCAAAATAGCAAATTTACTGTCCTATTGATTAGTAATACAAGGGGGAGAACATTTACTTCTTAAGAAAAGTAAGCTTTTGATTAGAATAATTACCCAATCTTGGGTGCAATAAAAGATAATTCTTATTCTTTTGAATGCTTCACATTTATCATGAGAATAAGATTCAAAGACCTGCTCACTATATCCGAGTTGTGCTTTTTGAGGATAAATAAGTTACAGCTTGACCTCAAGAATTTCTCTAGACCCAAATTTTACAAGAAACATGCAACTTTGTCTCAATATTCCAAGTTTTTTTCACATACATTTATCATCATGCATGAAAACTAGCAAGGTTTGCTTTTGAAATGAGTGGGCTTTTAGTTTTCAAATAAAAATTAACTTCACATTTGACCCTATAGTGTCAGGCCCCCTTGACGTAATCGAAAAATATCTTGTAGGACCCCTTCTCATTTTTCTTTCATTTGCTTGTATTGAATTCAACCCACAAACAATGATAACAGACCCCTCTTTTTACCCCAACCTTCGCATTACTATTGGTTATAGTCACCTTTTGGTTTTATCCACACTTTTATTCATTGTTTTTACACAATTGAAAATTGTAGCTTAACTCTGATTGGTTAAATAATTACATGGAATATTATTGGTCCACAAGGACAACTATAGAGTAATTGATCATAAAATTTTTAACATTTAAATTTTTAAAGTTTGACAACCTTGCGATGAATACCTTTCGTGTTGTCACAGTAGAAAAAAAAACTACTCAACTATCTAAAGAGTATACATTTTTTTCTCAAGATTCAGGATTTGGCTTCAGTTCAACTACCAGTAATGAGACCAAATCTACCACCTCATTATTCTCTTTTGGAAATAGCACCCCATCCCAACAAGCCACAACAGGCAGCACTCAGGGAGCAAGCAGTGGATTTTTCAACTTTGGAAGTACCACTACCGCAGCACCACCGACAGCTGCAATTGAAGAAAAGAAGCCAACTGGATCATTATTCAATTTTTCAAGCGTCAGGCCAGCTGAAACCACTAGCACTCCTGCCCTCAATCCAACATTTAGTTTCGGTTCAACGCCAGCTGCTACAACAAGTGCTAGCAGTGTATTTGGGTCATCTTCTACAGGAACTGCTAGCAGTATTTTTGGCTCATCCACTACAGCAACGACAACTGCCAGCAATGTCTTTGGCTCATCTTCTACAAATCCTGCTCCATCATTTAGTTTTGGGGGACTTGGTTCAAATTCCACTGCAACTACATCTTCAAGTATTCTAGGATCCTCAGTACCAACGTTCTCATTTGGTCAAAAAACTGCTGGACCAGCGAGTACTGAGCCAGCAAAACCAACGGGAATGTTTTCCTTCTCCTCAAATAATTCTACATCTAAGCCACCCGCTCCAACCACCACCACCACGAGTAAGTAATCTGGGAAGAAATTTATTCTTAAATCTTTACCAATAATCTATCTTGCAATCTAGATTCTGTCTTTGCATCTGGTTCTTCAAGTAGTATTTTCGGACAACCTAGCCAGCCCCAAATATCCTCAGCTTCTGCATTTGCATTTGGTAATACCACGACTAATACCACAACAGCTCCTAGTACTTTTTCTGGGTTCTCCTTTGGTCAGTCTACGGCCTCAAATCCACCACAAGCAATCGGAACAACTCAGCCTGCTACTCAAACAGCTAGTCCCTTTAGCTTTGGCTCTAACATGCCTACATTGAATAACACTGGTAGGTATTGCCTTGGCTATTTTCCAATCTACTCTTATGATTTCTAATCGTTTTTCTCTTACAGCAAATCCAACTCCATTTTCATTTGGTGGGAGCCAAACAGCAAATCCCTTCTCAAATCCAACGCCATCAGTTTTCTCTGCTAATTCACAGTCTACTGGATCGCTCAGTGATATGGCCAAAAGAAGACCGATTTTAACCCGGCGTCGGAAACAATGAAATGATCAAAAAATAACTATTTTTTATTAAAATTTCTGTAAATATATAGTGATTGCAAGAATTTTGTGTATTCCTCATTGCTTTATTGAGCTCTTGACAAGATTGTAGTAGTATCCCTGCTTCTTCATCAATTCCTTGTGAGTACCATCCTGAAAAAAGAAAATAAATTTATTTAACTATGATTCAATATCATTTTTAATGAATCATTGTTTGGAGATATACAATAAATGATTAAAGATTATAGGAGTAGTTTTTTTGAACACAGATTGGGTTTGTATAGGTACGAAGAATTTCTCTTTTAACAAAATGTCTAAAATAATTTCAGGGGAGGAGGAAGCTGCGACATCGACTTTCTCGACAGAGAGGGATTGAGCATAGATTAATGTAAAATGTGTTCAGGTCGTCCGGTGAGAGGTTAGGTATGGAGTTAGTAGACGTGGAAAGATGAGCAAGGTATTTATGCTCTCTTTGGGTTGGATTTTAATTCTCAACAGATGGACCTTTCAAAAAGGACTTGCGAGGATAGAGATGATGCGAGACAATTATTTTTCGACCATTTAGCAGATTTGTTAATTAAGGAACAAAATAGAGGGAAATTAAAGTTAGAACAAAATAAATTTTTCATATGAGAAATACGGGAAATGTCTATGACATAATGGAAGTATCTGGTATCATATAGATTAAAGTATGTTAGGGAAAAACTGAGAATTCTGTGGTCTGAGGAAATATAATCATATTTATGAATAAAAATAGTTATATGCTCTTTCTAAAGGCCCAAAGTCGTATCCTCAATCAGGAAATACGTGTTTTGTATAATATACAACCGCAAAATCTTTTCTCTATATATGCTACAGTGATTCTGGAAACTTATGTGAGTTTGCAGACTCCCTGAAAGTCTGTAGACTTCCTAGTGAATCAGGGAATCTGGAAACTCGGTATTCAGATTTCCTGATTATCTACAGACTTTCAGGGAGTCTGCAGACTCACATAAGTTTCCAGAATCACTGTAACATATATAGAGAAAAGATTTTGCGAGAGACTTTTGAGACCTTGGACCTTAAACTGACGGAACTTAAAAGATGAAGTTTAACATGAATCGTCTGTCTTCATAAGATAAACCATGGAATGCAATTTTTTGGAAAATTTCAAGAATAATTTTATTGATCACACAACTGTTAATTGACTACTTAAATTGTCTAATCTAGGAATTTGATAACACGGATGCTAAATCAATGAACCAGAAAATCGAGAAGAGGATGCGCTCTCTCTTTGGATATTAAGGGTGTACTATGTTCAAATCCTAGTTGATCCCGAAGGCCTGAAGAGAGTATGAAAATGGATGTGGTAGCAATGTCACGTCCTAAAAACCCTGGCAAAGCATCAATGACACGAGCAATGAAAATTTTTGCATGCTTAAGCGATTTAAAAACTACAAAGCAGAAATCACTCATTAGATGTTTATAATAATATCAAATTATACATCAAGTAATTGTGATAAATGATTATGTCTTATATTTGTAATTTAGAGTATTGAAAGGGTTGCAAGAATTATTTTGAGTAGATTGTGAAAGGTAAATAATTTAATCATTGTATTGTTTAAAGACAAAGAACAATTTTTGGGGAAAATAAATAAATATTCAGTTAAAGATTTAGTTTTAATAACTTACCTCGACAATTTTTCCATTCTCTAAATAGATGATTCGATCAGCCTTTTGGATGGTACTCAGCCTATGTGCTATAGTTATGATAGTTTTATCCTTCATATTTTCTTCAATCGCTTTCTGAATGATAGCCTCTGTCTTTTGATCAAGATTTGAAGTTGCCTCATCCATGACAAGGATTGGAGAATTTTTCAACAAGCACCTAGCCAGTACAATCCTCTGTTTCTGGCCGCCACTGAGTCCGGAGGCCTCGGTGCCACTTCCACCGCCAATAATTGTATCATAATTTTTGGGCAAATCGTTCATAATAAACTCATGGGCATCTGCCAATTTACATGCGTTAACAACTTCCTCATGAGTGGCCGAGGGTCGATAGCATTTGACATTCTCATAGACAGTCGTATGAAATAATTCAGGTTCCTGGCTGAGATGCGATATCAAATCTCCACGCAAATCTGATACTTTTATTGAGGAAGTAGGAACAGAGCCTATTAGAATTTGGCCATAGGAGGGATCATAGAATCTCTGAAGAAGTGAGATCAATGTGGACTTTCCGGAACCTGTCTTGCCAACTATGGCTACATGCTGACCTTGAGGGATCGTTAATGATAAACCCTGGAAGACGGGATGATTTTTACGAGTGTCATACTCAAAACTTATGTCTTTAAAATGTATGGTATATTCGGCAAGCTGATTCTCTATCTGAGTAGAATCAGATTTTGGATTTGTCCTGCCCAATGGGAGGTTTAGGCACTAGAGAATAGAAATTCATTTGCAATTCGTACAATGATTTAGAGAATACAGTAATAAAATTAAACCTCTAATATACGGATAGTTTTATTGGGTCAATACAAGATTTGTGGAGCTATTCTCGAATTTTTACAAAGATCTCATTTTATGATCAACGTTTTTAAATTTTTTAGAAGATATTTTGGAAACCGGTTCAAGAAAATTAGCAGAAATTTCAAATTTCGAGTTGGCATGATATTTCCATTTTGTTAAAACTTTGTTTTGAAAATTTCTATTGATTTCAAGGTGTAAGAGAAATCCACCGTTATTTTCCAGGATTATCAATAGCCAAAGAAACCAATTATAACTATAAATAATTGTGATAATTATCACAATTCAATTTTTCAAAGAGGCTTTTGCAAAATTAGTCCATAGTACATGGGTTTAATCAGATTTAGTCTGAACTTTTCCCTACCTGCGTGTATTTAATTTTAAGATTTAGTCCGTTTTTAGTTTATTTTGTTCAGAACTAGTCTACATTAGTTCACATTTAGAATTTAGTCAAAAAAATCTTTTATAGTTTAAATCTAGTATGGTTTTCAAAAATAGTTTAAATATAAAAATCTCATAGTTTCTCTTCGGATCCTTGTTTACGATATTTGAGGGAAGGCCTTCCTCTTTAACCCTCGCCCTGGAAATGGGGTCTCTGTGGACCCCATTTGTATTGATTTTCCTACGTCATTTTTGTCATTTCCAGGGCGAGGGTTAACGTCTGACAGAATATTCCAATAATTTTGAGGGCATTATGTATTCAATTTCACAAGTATAAATGTTCATTGAATAAGCTGTTCTGAGCGATTCTGTTAGAAAAGCAGTATGAATGTATGATTAAATATGACTGCAAGTAGATGAATACATGGATAGCTAGAAAAACTAATAGAACCACATGAACACCACACTTTTTCAGGATTCACAACACGTATGATATCAGAATTGGCCTCTGAATCAACATTGAATAAGTTTAAATTTTTGACGTTCAGAACTTTAAGCTTTCGAGCAGCAATTGATGTGGCCAAGAAATAATCGTTAAATTTTGAAAAATATTCTTGTAGTGCAGTGCTGTAAAAAGTTGACCTTATTTGAAACTTTACGAAAGTCATCAAGCAAAATTTATTAATAGCGTGAAATGGATGAAGACTACGTATATCTTTGAGCGCCGAGTTTTAAAAGGTATGTTCATCAAGAAATTATATGCCTCTTCATTGGCTTCTTTTAGGCTATTCATTTCATAGTTAACCTGATCTTCTGTTTTGGCTCTTGCAATCTTCCATAGGTATTTGTTCAAATTGACTTTGCACTTTCTCTTAATGTTTTTGCCAATATGAAATAAGCAATACGAGTGGTGACAATTTGGGATTTCTGACTGTAATGCTTTGATCAATTCTTTTTCTCTATCGGATATAATTACAATGCCAGATCGATCAGAGAGCCTTAAACTTGAATTTAAATTTTCGAAAAAGTAGGACCAATACTTCTCGGATTTAGTTGGAACTAAGGAGAATGCGATAGGATAGATCTGACCATTGCCATCAATGCCTGTAGCCATGAGAATTATGTAATTAAATTTATTCTTCATATGAGATCCATCAACCATGATTGGTAAACTGTAAGCAATATTAGAGACATTGAAGGAAATAAACATTGATTCGAGTTGATCTTTTTCTTTAGCAATGTCTATGTGAGTGCCAACATTTTTCAATCTATGCCAAAGAAGAAAACTCTCGAAGTCAACGTAATGGTTTTTTACAATGCCGACCGAAATGATGTTTGATCAATGATGCGTGGTAAATAGCGATCGTAAACAAGGATCCGAAGAGAAACTATGAGATTCTTATATTTAAACTATTTTTGAAAACCATACTAGATTTGAACTATAAAAGATTTTTTTGACTAAATTCTAAATACTAAAACTAAATGTTAACAAATGTAGACTAGTTCTGAAAAAAATAAATTAAAAATAGACTAAATGTGAAAATTAACCCTTTCGATACCATAGCTGAACGAAATAAGTTTCAGGCTTAATTCTCTCACAGAATTACCTATAATGTGATGATAAAAAACATTTACTAGGACAAAATTTTATGAAAATTTTTTCTTACACATAATTTCATCAGGGTCTGATTTATATTGAAATTCCCATCTACTGGTGAGTAATTTAGAGTGAAACTTTGCCAATGAAGGGATTTGTTTGAAAGTTAATTGTTTCAAAGACTCAATTAATGTCAAAAAGGATATCTTTTAAATTTCATTCGATCTTATAACAAAATAACCTAGATATTGAAGATCTAAGGTAAAAATGGGGTTGAAAATCGCCCCATTTTCACGAGACTATTGATGAAACTGCTCATTGATTTCATGCATAAAAAATATATGTTGTTTTGGATTAACTATTTAGCTTCTACGGAAATTAATCTTATTATCTCAGAACATTGATAAGTTTAGTAGTTTCGATCAAAAAGAATCATGGATTAAGGAATTCTACTTCCTTCGGTAAAAGTTCAAATATCTATGGCATTCTTATGCCTGGCTAGCAAAAATGTAGCATGATAGCAAACTAAGATAGTTTTTGATATACTATCAAAAAATATTAATCATTAAAAAATATTACAAATCATTTTAAAAAAGTCAGTTTGAACATAGAGGTCATATATGACCTCTGGTATCGAAAGGGTTAAATACACGCAGGTAGGGAAAAGTTCAGACTATATCTGATTAAATGAATGGTTCTATAGACTAAATCTGATAAAACGCATGTACTATGTAAAAATAAGAAGTAGTCTTTTGCACGATAATGGAATGTTTCCTATAACATCAGCAACCATTATTGCTATTCTTGTCAAATGATGATCAAGAAAAATAAAATTTGATCCGCATTGCATATTGAAATCAAAAATATTTCAACTCAAAGATTAGAAAAATGAAAAAATCATGCCAGTTTTAAGATAACTCGAATTTTTCATGAGAACCATAGTACTGAAATTTATCTTAATGAATTTTAAATGAATGAAATAGTATACATATTATTCATTCCAGACTATTCTTAAAGTACTTAATAAGCATGCAAGAAAAAATACAGAAGCCAAAAGTTCCAAGTACATGACCCAATTGTTATGTGAAATCGATTTAGACTAATTAAAATATATTAAACTCGAGAAAAGGCTTACGATAGTTTAGCTAGGGTAAATTTACATCTTCTCTTACTATTTTAACTCTTTCCATGGATGAAAATCCATTAACTATTGAGGATGACATGGCGGTTAGTTGGGAGAAAGATCGTTGGAGATTCTGAGAGCACAAGAGGTAAGCGACCAAGTCACCTTCAGTCATTTGGCCCTTGTTTACCATTGATCCGCCCAAGAAGATAACGATAAAAGTCAACCCATGAATGAGAAGAACGTTCAGTCCAAGAAATATGCCGAGGCCAACACCGAACTGATAATGAAGGTTTGCATGTTCGGTCAACTTTTCGTTGTATTTTCTAAAATTATTATACTCTATAAAATCTAAGCAGAAAATATTATTTTATTGTCATATTTCGACCCCATCAAACAGTTTCAAATTTCTTCAACTTACTCGATTTGAATAGATTCCATTGATAGTGACTTGACTGTACGTATCAACCTGAGAGATTCTTCAACTAGAGAAAGATTCTCTTCATTCTTTTCCTTGACACGAGAGCTCAACCTACGCAGAGATGAGGCAAACATTCCTCCGAATCCAAAGAGCAAAGGGAGACTTGTAATTATTCCTGTTGTAAGCTTGGGTGATAAATTGAAAAGTTCATAAGTTCCTGAAATTAATTGTACGGAACTTTTGAGGCCGACCAAAAATGTGCTCTTTATTGAGTTCTTCAACTGCGATACGTCCTCTTCTATTCTGAGGAATATAAAAAAGCTTTTTACCTTGATATAATTGTGGATGATTTCATATCATCAAAGAAGGCTACATCTTGATAGATGATATTCTCGAATATTTTCGACTTTAATTCGTTCGCAAACTTTTCGCCTAGATTATCCATTGAAATTATATTTATAGCTGTGCTTAGAGACTGAAAGTTAATGAAAATTTCATTAATTTACTTGAAGTAGAATGAAATAGGCGATTTGTAAGAGATTTGGTTTCATGGATTCCAGAAAATTCTCGTCATTTATTCGGAAATTTTTGAGTTTTTCAATCAAAAACCCAATGTTTAACGAGATTTTTACACTAGAAACAGCAGCAAATATAGCAGACTATTTGAAAATTAAACGGGGTCAATTACTATAATACTTATCAAAAGATCTAATGGATGATTTAATATTATTTTGAGAATATCCCTCTTTGAATAAACTTTGACCGAAACATTGAGATCTTTGCACTTTTCAACAACATTATTTTTAGGTATAACTAGAAGAGAAGAAGCTAAAATAGCTCCAGGAGCAACTTTAAAGGAAATTTCTCGGAGATTTCTAACAGAATGACGAAAGAAAATAGAGAATTTGGAATGTTGACGGAGGGCTAAAAGTTTAATCATTTGTAATTTTAACACATTTAAAGATCTGTGTTGGGAGAAATTTCTTCAAATAAATTGTGCTTTTTCAAAATTTTACATAATTCTCGCTCAATCAGAGTGAATGATGGTGTGCCATTTGTTGGTGTAACAACCACTAGAAATAGAGATATTTTTATTAGTTCAACTATAGATGAAACAATTTATGTCAATTTTATTAAGAATATTTTTCTACAGCAAGTGACCAAATTCAAGTTCACTCAACACTTGTTGACGATCATCACAGTGGAAAATCGATCTCAATGATTGTAAATTATAGAGGGATAATTATATTACTGACAATTTTCGTGCCAAGCCTTATTGATTCCAAGGTGAGTCCTAACAATTTGAATATTTTCTAATCACATTCCCCCTTAATATTAGGGCCCTAATTTAGGGCTCAAAGATGCGATTGCATATGGTGATATTATATTAAATTTCAAATTTGCAGCTATAACAGATAATATCTAGATTCTAGATATTGAACAAGAATGTACTAATACATTAGGAAAGTAATTGTTTATTCTTTCGAGTATTTTCTGTTAAATAAATTATTCAAAAAAAGTCACTTTATCCCATGTGAAATACATATAATATTGCAATCTTAAAATAATAATGTTTGACCTTTATACGATGCTAAGGTTATTTTTTATTTATATCTTCTTTTAGATTCCTTACAGCTATCTGAAATAAATAATACATTAGCATTAACATTTCAGACATAAGAAATATTTATCATTGTAACAAATTTTAACTAGTTCGACTTGAATATTACTTGTGTCTGTCTGAAATATTTATTACGATCAATGACAATGATAATCTGGAAAATATTTAGATCATGGATGAAAGATATCCTTGTGCCACTTTGGAAAGAGGTGGCATATTCAGTGATAAAACCTTGTATAACAAGTCCAGAACTCTCCTTAGAAGAACCAACCTCTGTCCGGAAGAATGCAGTGATCAATGGGAGTCAGTTCAGAGCCCAAAATCCCTGACTCTCCGTTTGATGGGAACTGAGGGTTTGTAAATTTTTCTCATACTTTTCCCCCTTTTTAGATCTAAGAGATTATAATATTCAAATGCACTTTTGTAATAAAGTTTACAACCATTCACATTTGATATGTGAAAAGAGGAGTGTAGCCTATGATTTTATTGTGATAAATGCCCGTCTAATCCTCAATAAAGTCTATTGTCGATGTATAGGAGTGACGGAGCCGATTGGCTTCAAGTATCGAACTTCTGTTGTTAAAAAGAAACAACGTCTCAGTTTGAGGATGATGCAAATGACATGTCAGCCACACGATGAATGTGAACGGAGTGCTGTTTGTTATGAAGAGAGGATTGATCCTGGTGAAACAGAGATAGTTACGGGTAGACCGAAATGCGTCTGCCCAAAGAAACAGTTCTGTCCCATTTATTATATACAGCATTTCAGAGAGGAAGTACTTTTGGGTAAAAAGTTGATTGGTTACAATATCCGATGCAAAGATAGACAATTCTGATAAGAGACTAATGAATTTTTTTTACAAAATAAAAAGATGATTCAGATTCGGATATCTTAAAAAATATTTATAATCAAATTGGAAAAAAGACAAATAGTAGTAGATTTTCAAGAAAATGTTGAATAATTAAAACAGGTTCTGTTCTTGTTTCTTTTTTTTGAGTAGAGTATAACATAGAGAGAGAGATTGAGAGAAAATAATTTGTCCAGTCAAAAGAGGAGTAGAGAGAAGTAGGATAATATTTTCCAACTAGGGAACTGGGAAAAATGTTTCCAGGGTTAAAATATTATGTTGGTGTCTTGGTAGGGAAGATCACAACACGGGGTAAGTGAAAATGAAGAAGAAACATGAGAAAAAAGAGGAATTTTGCATTCACGTTCTTTCTAATGCAAATGTAACATTTTAAAAAAGTGTGAAAAGTATACAAAAGGAAGAGAGTTAAATCAAGTTTAAAAATAATCTAATAATTTCTAAATAACTTTGGAGTTGTTTTGTATTAATAGCAAGAGATTGATGTGAAACAGATGATAGAGGATAGACTGTAGGCCGAATGGATGAATGAAAAAAACATTCATCAATGGCTCATATACATATATGTACTAGTGTTTGTTGTGAATGGACACACAACAGCAGAAATACATTTTGATGATTGGATCTTATCCGCGTATTATAACTAACTGAGAGAGAGAGAGGCCATTTATCTTTTGTCCTAGAGAAAGAGAAAACATGTTAATATATTGATCTGGAACTATTGTGTTTGTGGTGGTGCAGTGAAGAAAATGACACAGGGTCAGCAAAAAACAACATTTGATAAATTATTATATGTATGATTATTAAAATAGCAATTAGTAAGCGTTTAATAATTGATAAATTTGGGCGGTATTTTGGCTGTATTCGAATCTTACGGTAATCTATTTGATTTTCTCTACATATCATCATTGATGCTTTGTTGATACTTAGAATAATAATCATAATAGTCATAGTTTACTGGGGCCAAGTCTACTAAACTAAAATTCTAGAATACACAACATTAATTTAAGCAAGTATGTTGGGATTGTTTTCAAAAGAGAAAAGAATACTAACCTGATAACCAGGTTGACCTTGAGGAGAGTTGTACTGAGTATGAGAATTAGCAGCATGTGACTGTTGAGGTGGTGGTGGCTGTTGACCATGATTTGGATTCGCTTGTAAGACAATATTGGGTTGTTGATGCATAAGAGAGGGTGGTGGTTGAGGATTGAATCCAGAAGCACCGGAAGTGTTGTGCTGAGAGTTATAAGAGGTTAGTATGATGGGTTGATTTGATGGCATATGAAGATGACCTTGTTGACTAGATGCCGGTATATTTGTCTGTGCAAATACATGACCTAAAAACAGGGTTTAATAATTAGGATTGAAAAATTATTTTCTTTTTGAAAATATTTACTCTGAGGCATTTGACCTGGGAGAGATCCATTAGGTCCGACATACGATGGATTTCCGGTAATCATTTGGAGAGCGACTTGAGGCTGATTAGATCCCTGTGCGGCAGGGTGCATAGATGGATTGTCAACAATGTTGCCAATTATAGGGCCACCTCGATTATTTGGCGCACCATTAGAATAAAGAAGAGGATTAAACATCATTTGGGAAGCAGCAGTCATGTGCTGATTATTCGGAGACTGTAATGATATTTGTTGTATTTGCTGTATTTGCTGTTGATTAAATTGACCATTCATAACATGAGGATTGTTAGGATTGGCCGCAGAGTTTTGATCAAAGTTTGGAATCATTGTCATTGGATTGGCAATGTTGGCAAGAACCATTTGATTAGTATTTCCAGCCATGGGAAAGAAGCAAAATTGTGGCATAGCTCCTTGCTGTTGTGTCTGAGGAGGTGCAGACTGAGGTATTTGGTCTAAGGACCTCTGTCGGTTAATGAGCTGCATTCCTGAGTTTCCAGCCGAGTTATTAATTTGCGATGACATCATATTACCATTTGCAGTATTAGGCCCAGCCCCAGTAGAACCATTATTTGCCAGGTTGTTGTTATGTTTTCCTGGTTGGTAAAAACCCATACGTTGACTAGAATGAGGATTGGCAACGCTTGGAGGCGGTCCAATATTCATCATGTAGTTTAAAGGATTGCCAGGCATTTGATAGTTGTGCATGCGTATAACAGGCTGGACACCGGGAGGTAGTAAAGGTTGACTAGTTGCAAGATTAATTGAATTATTCATGTAAAATGGACTTGAACAGTATGGAGATGTCATAGATAAAGATACATAGTTAGCTTCAAGGTTGGTAGGTTCAAAAGGAGGTGCATCTAAATCCAATTCGAAAGTTTTGTTATCACCAGAATCTTCAGATTTTTTATCAGATCCAGTGACAGTTTTGTCTGAATTATCATTCTTTGAGTCGTTTATGGAGCTGAAAGATGACTGGTTTTCAACTTTCTCCGGGACAAATTGGGGAGAATGTTTTGAGGGAGAATTCGAGGCAACTTTTAATGCTGACTTGACAGAGTTGTCAATGAAAGACAAGCTATTCTTGTTTTGACTGTTCTTAAAGTTTGAATTGGTGTTCTTTTGGAATTTTTTATTCTCGTGGCTATTACTCGCCGAATTACTACCAAGAGGTTTACGATCCTGCTTAGAGTTGGTTTGTCTTTCATTGGAGTTGGTTCTGACAACTGCACTAAAAACTTCTTCGTCTTCAACATTTGCATAATTAATCTCGTCAGTATCGTTGACAAAATCTTTTGCAAGACGCTCACAAATTTCCTCTAGTTTAGGATAATTAGGATCTGACTTGTCAACCGGTACTGTGTACTGTGATAATTCGGGATCATAGCTAGAGACAACGTTGAAATTATCTTTGTTAATCTGATACATTTCCTGAGGAGAGAATGTTTCGTTGCACATATCGAGAGATTCATCTTCTAAACCCTGATCACTAGGAAAGAATGGAACAAGTTCTTTTTGTTCAATGTGTTTATTTGATTGTCTAGCGATATCTGAATCGGTAAAGTTTGCTGAAAAAGAATAAAGATTTTTAGTTGGCTTTGGGCATTTCAAAAAATAAAATATCAGACTAATAATAAAATTCCGGGAAAAATACCTTTTAGACATTCATTGGAGTTGACATCACGAATGATGATCTTCCTGACATCTTTGAATGAAATAAGTTTTGCTTCATCAGAAATGGCCTCTGAAGAATCCTTAGATTCGCCTTGTTTAACGCGATTGTAAATAACTCCAAATTCTGCTTGTGGCGAAATTGCTTTAATGAGTCCGAGATGACGCGAACTTTCATTCAAGAAAAATTCTGCTTCATTTCCCTACAGACACAATGTAATTAATAAATTATGACTTACTAAAATATATCTACTGAAAAAATATGAGGTTTCTTCTCTCTTGAATATTCCTAAATCTAGATTATTTTGATAATTCTGCCAAGTATTAAAAAATGTAGACAGTACTTGTGGATTTGACTTTGAGAATGGTTGTACATGAGAATCTTTGTTTCTTCCGCGAATAGACTTTTGCTTTCCTCTTATATTTTGCATTATAAATATGAGGGGATCGCTAGTGTAATTTTGGTAAATAAAAATGTATAGCACACTATAACGCTTCAATCAAAGCGGTCAATTATGTTTCCGGTTAACGAGTCGTGAATTTAAACAAAAAGTTATCAACAATGAACGAGCAGATGCGTTACCTTTCACAGTGCCTTTAATTTCTATCTAGTTATTGGGTTCTAATCAAAAGTATTTTATATGAATTAAAAATCAGAATTTCAACTTTATCACTTCTAGTCAAGTAAATCGAGGGAATGAATGCCATAGACATCTAATATGGCTCAGAATTCCCCAGATATCATTATTTAACATTATTACAGAGTTAGGCGGTTTGTTTAAATCAATAATTTGGGCGGAATTTTTCAATATTACGTAATGTTTGAAAAATGTCTCAAAAGCAACGTAGATGATTTTTATCCCTTCAAATAATATTCCAAATATAGGAATCCCTTCGTTAAAAAAGGTAAGTATATATCACAATATTTTAGATTTATTTTCTATTCATTTTGTCTGCTGTCAATCTATGTTTCTCCGTAAATAATGATGAATATATTGAATTATTCCATAATCAGAGCCAAGATCTTCAACTTTTCTGTAACATTTCTGCCTACCCCTCAGTCAATATTTTAAAATGGGTTTCTGAAAATGTGAATTCAACTAATGAAAACCAAAATCCATTAATTTTGCAAAATTTATCTAAAGATAAATCCCATGACTTTATTTGTGAAGGATTTGATGATCAAAATGAAAAATTAGTTCAAATTAATTATCATGTAGTTATTGGATCCTCCCCAGAACCACCAGAAGATTTAAGACTTCTCGCCAATGGATCTACTCGGTTGATTGCTGAATGGAAATTCGTTCCCGACTTGGTGTACGAATTAAAACTTGGCGATGAGGACCCATTTAATATTACCAAATATACTCCAGCTAGTTTCTTTGGATTACAACCATTCACTCGATACAATCTACAAGTTTCCGTGTACAACAAGTTTGGAAAAACTCAAAAGAATATAACTAATTGTACTCTTCCTGGTGTTCCAGACCCAAAGCCAATTCTGACAATAAAAAGTCTGACTTCTTCCAGTCTATCTGTTGATATTGATCCAAGTTTGGAGATGAACTCTCAACTTGACATATCAGACAAATGTTCTGATAACATAAACAGCTCTATTTATTCATCTCTCAAGGGAGAATTTAAAGGCTATCGTGGGTCAATATCCTCTTTGAAATCAAACATTTACCAGAAAAATATAGAATTAACTTCTGAGCAAAATTCAATTTCATATGATGACTTACAGAAAGCTACAAAGTATTCAATTAAACTTTCATTTTACAACGGTGTAAATACAGGACCATTCACTGAACTCGAATTTGAAACTCTTGACACGCTTCCAGACCCTCCCATTTTCAACATTCAAAGTATTACAGATAAAAAAGCTCTCATTAAATGGAAATATGACCCGAATAGCACAACTAAAAAGTGAGATTAAAACCATCTAATTATTTGAAATAAATATTTTGTGTATAACCTAGATGAAAGAGAATCTACTAATGTTATAACTACGCTTGAAAAAATAAATTATTTAGGTTGAGAATACAATCGTTTAATTGTCCACCTGATGCCTCAATTCCATCTGATCGATACGTCCTCCAAGATGACAAAATCGACTACTACAGCAGGGAGTATCAATTGGAAATTTTCAAAAGTGCAACTTGCTTTTGTGTGAGAATGGCATCGATTAATTCCTTTGGCGAGGGATCCTTTTCTAATTGCTCTGAATTCACAACTGACTATGAGAGTTAGTAAATTTTATAAATACTTATTTTTCTCAAAAAGAAAGCCTCTGAATCTAATGCTTGTAGTTTCTTAATTTGTAAAATAATGATTTTTCCTCAGACCCTAAACCAGTTGACCTCAAGTCGGTCTCTCTTACATCAATTAAAAGTAAGACTTTTGTCGATTTCAAATGGACCGACTCGAATAATAATTCCAGTCTGCCAAATGACCAAAAGACAAGTCTAAAGTACCAAGTCTGTTTCATTGGGTTTCCGCAAAAGCCAAACACCATGATGCAAGATGTTATTAATAATTCGCTATTTCATAAAATGAATCTTGACAAAGTTCACGAGGCGGAAAAATCTCCAAAATGCATCGATTTAAGTAATTACAATTGTTCTTGCGATCAAACAGTCCAAGAGAAATCAGTAAGTAGTACAATTTGATCAAAAATAATTAAAAATTTTATCTAATATTGGTGATATTCTTCTTCAGGTCAATTTACCTGTGGAACTATTCAATGAAACAGAGGACAATATCGAATTTACTATTCGTCCCATGACAAACAATATTCGTGAAGATGACTTTTTGTATGGGAGTTATGCTGAAGGACAAATTTTGAATTTATCTCGTAAGTCTACTAAATCTTGAAACGAATTTCTCATTACCCCTTTTAAATGTTTCAAAGAAGAATCTTTAATTAAAATTTTTCCCACAATTGTCAATTGTAATTTTCCATTTTTTGTGTCCTATTTCTAAAATCCATCCAACATTTCTTTCAGATATTTTTGAGAGCAAATCTCGACCCTCAGATCATCTTTTGAATTCAAAGACCCTGATAATCATAATCCTTGTGACCCTAGTTATTTTGATCGTTCTAATTTGCTTTCTTCTCGTTGTATTTCGAATTTTTTGTCGTGGATATCGCGGATATGAAATAGCCCACCCGCTCGATAACAATGTCTCTGATATTTTCTTCACTGCCAATGGAATCAATCAGAATGGAATGAAAAGTTTAAAATCATCACCTCCACTTAAACTGGCCGAGTCGATGGCCTTGTATGATCCTATTAGCTCGAAAGATCTTGTTAACGTGGTCAATTCTATGCATGCCAATGAAAATGCTGGCTTTCAACTTGAATTTGAAGTAATTACTATTAATAATCTTTTTCGATATGGGAGATGATAATTTCAAATTATACTTTTTTCAGGCCATTGAAGCAGCCAGTAGAACAGATTGGCCAGCAAATATTGCAAAACATCCAGACAATTTAGAAAAGAACCGCTATTCCAATGTTTTCCCATGTAAGTAATCAACTATCTTCAAAATGAATTAAATGTTCATAGTCTCTTTTTTCCCATAGTTGATCATTCTCGTGTAATTCTTCGCAATCCTCCTAATAAGGGCTTCAACTACATCAATGCCAGCTATGTTGACGTAAGCCCTAATTGTCTTCCTATTTTACTTTACTAATGATCAGAAATTGTGATTTAAATCTTTATCTTTTAGGCATTTGATAAGCCAAACTCTTATATTGCTGCACAAGGTCCGTTGACGAGTACTTTTGATGAATTCTGGCAAATGGTATGGGAACAAAACTCAAGGGTCATTGTTATGACATCAGACTTTGTAGAGAGAGGACGTGTAAGGAAATTTATTGATTTTCTTTTATGATAACACTTGCTCTTTTTAATCTATTCAAATCCCTAATGAAATACATGAGATATTATTGTTTATATTAACAATTTCCAGAGAAAATGCGACCAATACTGGCCAGATGAGGGCAAATTTCAGACATATGGAAATATCTCAGTCAAACTAGTATCCCAGCAGGATCTAGCCTTTTATTCAATAAGAAATTTCACCATTAAAAATTCAAAAAGTCGCAAAGTACGTTAATTTTCTATTAAAATGAAAAACACCCTTGATTTTATTCGACCTTTATCAGAATTCAAAGGAGAGAATTATCTATCACTACCAATATACTGACTGGCGAGATTTTGATGTTCCCATCTCTCCATTGCCAGTACTAAAGTTTGTCAAGATCACAACACAGCACATGGGACAGAATACTGGCCCAATAATTGTTCATTGCAGGTTTGTCTTACGATATATAGTTGATAATATGAAATCTTGTCATTTTAAAATTTGCTTTGTTATCTCCCAATAATTTCTTTATTATACCCTTGAGTTCTAAGTCATTATTTTTGACGAGTCAATTTAGATAGCACGTAAAATTTACGTTGTAAATATACCGAAATAATTATGCTGATTTCGAATTTGAAATCAGTTTTACAGATAATGTAAATCAGTGAATATACTATTTACTAGAGTAGGTCAAAATTTTCAACTTTTCCCAGCCTTAATCTCATTTCGAAGATAATCGATAACTAAGCAATTTTTCCAATGAAACCATACGATTTTGAGTTTATTCTGATATACAAAATGAAAATGACTACTTTTGAAAACGTGCCGAGATTTTTCAATGAATCTCAATACCAGAAAGGACACAGATTTTCGAATACAAGTAGGGCTTATAGTAAAAATAGAGAATTTTTTTACTTTTTAAAGAAATCCCTAGGAAATCAGGTAAATCTATCGAGCATGCTTGAATTAAAATCATTGTAATATGCTCAATTCTCGAGACTTGATTTATATTTTGAATGATTTCAGTCTCAAAGAGTCTTTTATATTCTTAGTGCTGGAGTCGGACGTACTGGTACATATATCTGTATTGACTCAATGGTCCGCCAATTAATCAAGTCACAACAAATCAATATCAAGGCATTTCTTATTCACATTAGACAACAGAGAATGAAACTTGTCCAGACAGAGGTAACTTTTATCCTTCTTTTTAATTAGATTTTAATTCAATTGAGTGATTCACGTTAATTTTCAAAAAACTTCCAAAAATCACTTGAATAAACTATCTATTTATTTACCAAAAATTATTTACTCAACACTCTAATGTTATTCAGTCAAAGTAATGTAAAAAGTTACCGCTTTATAAAAAACTTGAATCTATCCTATTATTTTTAGGATTTTCCGATATAAACAGAAAAAATAGGATTTTTTTACAATCCTTTTATGTCAAAATCCTCTAAAAGGTTTAATCATTTGAGGGTAGAGTGAAAAAATGGTGTTGGGTTGGCTGTGAGTATCCATGATCATTGTTTCCTTTTGACGAATCTGTCCACTCAGACTTTAACGTTTTTTATCTCTTTTACCAATTGCAGGGGCAGCCTTCTTTGCACTACGGATATTTTTTTTCACGAAATTCTCTGAATAATCATTTTTCCAACATAAAAATCATTGAATTCACCATATTCAATGGTGAAAATTTTTGCAATTTTCTTGAATCATCATTTTATTCTTGCCTAGACACAATTCGCATTCATCTATGATGCTATCCAGGAGTATTTACTCTGTCCAAAGCATGAGGTTTCTGTTGTCGATTACCCAAACTACATAAACGAATTATTCCTCAGTAAGATAGAAACATCAATTGTCAAGGATCAGGGCCCTTGTCAAATATCTGGTCTCCAGCATCAATTCCTCATTGCCCAAGGCCTCATGGAGAATCGTCGTAATTTCGACTCTATGAACAATCAAAATGCCAATCTCAATTTCACCCAACGGTTTTTCATGTCAGGTAAGCTATTAAAATTTTTAGGGAAGGGCTATGTCTGATCTGAGAAGAATTATTCATATTTCGATAGTCTCTCTTGATTCAAATCAGATTAAAAATCTACTCGCTAAAATCTATCTCTCTTGATTACTGTATCATAATTTCAATGATATAATATCTCTATCCAAGATAAGTTAGTTAAACAAATAGATTATTTGAACACGGTATAAATCTGTATTGGAATTTCGGTCATTTTAATTTCTGTTTTAAACTCTGTTAAAGTCGTAATGTCAAAAAATACTCACATTGAATTAATCGATATTTTTGTCATCTTCATCTCTTTAAGAAATTAACTTTGCAGGTAACAACAAATTCTTCAACGATTCAAACTCTACAAACCTGCACGGATATTACACTTTGAATGAGTATAATCTGATCACTGAACAACCTAGAACCTCAGAGGCAGTTGATGAGTTCTGGCGTCGTGTCTGGGACAAAAATTGCCCTCTCATCGTCGTGCTTACACAAAAGGATACCGACATCTTTTGGCCCACCTCACATGCTGATACCATGGTCATTGGCTCACTGAGAATCGCCTTTTGCGGTATTGGCAAAATTGGCACTAGAATTCTTCGCTATGAATTTCTCCTCTCCTCGAATCGCGAAGATTATGCCTTAGGTTGTCATCTATGGCAGTTACTATTGGAAGAGGAGAAAACTAGCACAACCTCCAATCATAGTTGTGAAATTAGAACAGAGATATCTTCAACTGACATGAGCAAGAGTACTCATATCACTTATATTAACAAAGACGAGCCAATCATCTCCTCAAAGTTGTCCACTTCTAATCCTGTTTCAATAAATGTTAAAGAGTGAGTTATATATATTGCATAATTCCTATCCTTTCACTTGATATGAAGATGAGAATTTTCTATAAAAACACAATGAAATGAGCTGATTATTTGTTTAAATAAATGTTAAAATAAGCATAATGACAAAAATTAGAATAATCTTTTGAAAATGCTTCAAATTTCCATTTTTAAAATCTTTCTGATCCTTTTGGTTTTATTCCTTGTCAATATTATTCAAATTACTTGATAAATTGTGAATTATTATGTGACTATGATTATAAAGCACCCTTTTGTGAGGTTCGCCTTATTATTATTCAATGTCGGGAATTCTCAGTTATTATGCTGGTCTAAACACGCTAAACAAATCTCAAAAATACCAGAAAGTCTCAGAGATAATCTTATTGAGATATCGTATAAAATAACCAATATTAGTAAAATTTTATCTACTTCTTAGTAGATGGGAAATTCAATAGAAAATCGATTTTATTAGATGTGATCAAAAGAATTCTTATTGAATAGAATTCCCATTAGAATCTCATATAGAATCTTTTTATATTCTGAGTCTTTTTCTCGATTGGTTTTCTTAACATCTCGAGGGGTTTAAGTTGTATCATTCCAGTAATTGAGATTTTTTCTCATCATTCCTTGTTTTTAATAAGAATAAACCAATAAACAGTTGTATATTTAGATTCGGTGATAATCTTCCCAGTGAATTTACTGAAGGAGAATCTCGTGTTTATTTGGATGCAGAGCTGCTGCGTTTATCTGCAGAGCTCAGTCATGTGAGTACAATCCAGGTGACAAGGAATGAGAAACGCTCTGGCAACAATATCGGTGCTTCCCTAGGGTCAAATGATACCTTTGGCTCAACCATAATCATTGATGAGTGAGCCCCTCTTTACCCTTGAATTTTCTGAATAAAATATTGTAGTTTAAATTTTGATGTATACCAACCAAAAAGTTGATTTAGAATTCCAACAACATGTTTCTCTCTTCTTTAAGGCTAC
The DNA here is from genome assembly GCA_012064415.1 of Gyrodactylus bullatarudis. Classification (NCBI taxonomy): domain Eukaryota; kingdom Metazoa; phylum Platyhelminthes; class Monogenea; order Gyrodactylidea; family Gyrodactylidae; genus Gyrodactylus; species Gyrodactylus bullatarudis. Next base: position 27,805 of record SSNU01000049.1, read on the forward strand.
CACTAATAAAATGTACCGCAGTTATTATTATTATATTATTATTATTATTAATACTAATACTAATGATAATCAAAGGTTATCGATTTGTTCTTCACTTTACACATTAATAAAACAATAATTTATTTTTATATATTTCTCTCCTCTAGCATGGCAACTGGCCAAGGTGGCATTTTCTGTGCCCTATGCTTCCTGATGAATCAAATCAAGAACGAAAGAAAGGTTGATGTCTACTTTGTTGTCAAGATGTTTATTAGTCAGAATTATAGCATTTTCAAGAATTACGTGAGCTATTTATCCATCACATTTCTTTCCTTAGTCGTTTTTATTAAAGATCCTCAATATGGGAAAATTGTTAAAGTTATACCTGTGACTTGTGAACCAAAAATTACCCTCTTCTGTCCCTTTTTAATTTAGTTTTCGAAATCATCATCATACTTATGAGTAGGGTTTCTGTATAAACCTTAAATTTTCTGAGCAAAAATAATAAATTTCATTCGAATGAACTTTTTTTGCTGAAGAATTCTCTATGCTTGGTTGATCGTACATAGATTCGGATCAAAAGATATCAAAACTTATATTATTTCACTGAAATTTATTTTTATCGAAACATAGCTTTTCCCCAAGTTTGGTGACGGAGTAGGGGGTCTTTTTCTCGCCTCTAAAACAAACAAACAACAACCCTAGTGACCATCTTTTACTAACATCCAACTGTTCCACACCCTTTCGGGAAATCTTGTTCTAAACACATTTGCACATTTTTTATCTTTACTCTCCTAGGTAGAGTCTAAGTTACTTGATGAGGAGGGTAGGGAGTGTCTTTTTCTCACCTTTGAAATTTACTTGATCATTCTAGTGAGCTTTGAGCTCTTCTAAATTTAATTTTTCTGGATGGCTTTCAAATGGACCAGCCTCTTTGAAATCAGTCCCATTGTCATTTTGATGAACTTTTTTGAAATCGTAAATTTTTCCCATTAAACATTTACTTCTTTTATCTTGAACTCGATTTTCCTCATCAAAAATTATGATCAAGGGAACCCTACTAATAAGTATGATGATGATTTCGAAGACTAAATTTAAAGGGGCAGAGGGAAGAGGGTATTTTTTGGTTCATAAATCACAGGTTTAACTGTATGACTTTTTCCAAAGCCTCTTTCAGACGTTTCTGTACTGAGATTGTCAAGTACCTTCTTCAATCGAAATAGGTCATAATTGGTTGCAATTGCACGAAAAGTGAAAAGACCTCCACAAACTTCTCATCACGATGAAAAAGGTATTTGACTTTCTGAGTACAGAAGAGACTTTGGAAAAAGTATGGTTATATTCCAATTAAATCTATTTTTACTAATATTTATTTTGCGAACATACAATCTTTAATAGTGCTTAATTATGTTCTTATTAGCCAACTATCAGCCTTATTTAGAAATGCCGAGGGCTTCCTAGGACGCTTCTTCCTATCGACATATTTTAGCCTTATTCATTGTATGTTCGCAAAATAAGTAGAAGACTCTCTAGAGTCTGGCATAGCTCGATGTTGAATAATTAAGCTTAGTGTAAGTAGTTAGCATGAATAAATCTCACACAAACGGAGACTGGACTAAATGGTTGAGCGCTCGCCCACCGAGCATTAGACCGAAGGTTCTATTCTCGCTAAGCTTACTGACGATCTCTAATGAGGGTGAAACTATAGTATAAATTCTCGCTTGATCTTTGGATGTGGGAAAGTTATTGCAAGTTTCATTGCGTTTGTCATTTTAGGTTTGACTAGTGCTACTGTAAGATAATGTTTATTTGTACATCCCTCATTAAATATATTTTAAGCCTCTAAAACATTTTTTCGAAATAACTGAATGATCTTATCATTCGATGATTTTATTCTAAATTCTAAAATCTTTTTTCTATTATCAGACCAAGCTACAACAAATTTATGAGTACATTGAAACGTTTCTCAAGGATCCGAATCGCTTTGTAAACTCATCCTTCGAATTTGACAAGAAAGTCTCCACTCTAAATGTAAACTGTCAACTACCAGAGAGCCTCCAGAATAATGCTATTCACACAAACTTTTCTAGTACACTCCTCGAAGTGCCCACTACTCCAGATTTAATTGAAAACTCTTATTGCTCGCAAAACTTTGACCTACTCGAGATGAAGAGTTCCAAAGACTCTTTCAACATGAGAGATAATTCATCTATTGGGGATATGGATGAAAATGATGATCATACATCATCACCCCTCATCAATCTAAACGATAAAAAATAAAAAGATCACTGCCTCATTCATTAACCAACCGTCTTTTATTTCTTTTTCAAATTCATCTTTTTGTTGTTGTCCCCCTCCCAATCTACCCATTTCCGTGTTTGGCACTCGAATTATTCATCTGGCCATCCGACCATCTCACGAAGAAAATGCTATCTCAATGAGGATGAACTTTTCAATCTCAATATCAACAATGTGGGATATGAATTTTCCAGAGTGATGAACATTTCTTATCATGTTTTTAATTTGTACATTTTTTCTTATTTATACAGAAAGATTTTTCTTGTCCATAATGTAAAAAGAATTTAAAAAAATTGTTTTTTTTAAAGAATTCTCCCTCTTGAATTGTAATGGCTAAGATTCTATTGACTATATAAATAATTTACCGCTCCTTTTATTCCAGGATTCGATGAATAAAGAACAAGGCTCCGGTAATGAAAATGACTCCGACGATACTGGGGATTTGTTGGACTTGCCAAAGAATATTATTACCATGAAGAATGACGATTCTGGCAACAGAACAAAATCAAGTCGAGGCTCCCTAGACAAATCAAGGACAAACGAGTATAAAGCCCCAGTTAAACCATCCTGCATATCTATGGGTATGTTACACTTCCTGCTACAGTCATCTTAAAACTCTTTTTGATTTCTAACATTTGAATCAATAAAGTATTGATATTTAGGATCAAAATTAAAACCAAAAGATTTGAATTTAGTCACTCAAGTTCAAAGAAATTCATCCTTTTCAAGAAAAAGTTGAACATTACAATTTTGTTTCGTTCTCCTTCCGATTTCCCACAATAATGACGAATTTCTGTGAATCTTTGTGACCTAATTGGAATCATTTGTCTAATGTTCATCTCAAAAACATCAGCATTTGATTGCTTCGAAATCAAAAGATTGATTTTTTTTCAATTTCAATAATTCATATTTCAAAACTAATTTTTTCCTAATTATCTTGAGAAAACTGTGGGGTTTTCTTTCAACTTTCAGCTTTGGATTAGAAATTGAAATCGTAGACTTTGTATTTCTCTTGATTTGAAATCTTTTACGAATCATCTCAAATTATAAATCTTGTAAGAGACATTGAAAAGCAGGAACACGCTGCCAACCTTGATCTCTATAGATTTATATTCGGTTAATCAATATTTCTCAATTGTACGAAGCTTTAGAATCTCAAAACTGCTGAATTGTTTATTTATTGCAAGGTTCTGTAATCTATAGTCTCGATCTCAAGTAAACTCAAGCCTCCAGCATTAAGAGAACAATTGTCTCTCTCTCTCTCTCTTGAATTATCTCCATTTTTCACCGAGTGCCTTGATTGAAAAATTTCATCTGTAAACTCTTTCTTTTTCTTCTTCAGATCTAAAAAGAAGAGAAAAAGGTCACCTTTTTCACTAGATCAACTCTCTCTATCTCTGTGTGTCTCTTTTATAAAGCAACTTTTTTCAGTTATTGACAGATTGAATAAATCTTGATTCACAAAAATTTTCTCAACTGAAAAAGAAAAGAAAACGAACCATTTAGCCCACCCCTTACAAGCAACCTTTTAGTCATTTTACACCAAAAAATCAATCTTTTTTATTCTCTCATATGAATATGATTAATTCAACAAATCGATTTATTTTAATACAGATAAAAATTCGATTAAAAATATATATCTTAAAGATGTTCAATAGTGGTAATCTTGCTCTATAATATTTCTGCTCCACTAGCCTTTTATAGATCAGTTTAAAATACACTTTTAGATTGAATCTGTTTTTTCATTGATAGGCAAACAAAGGCCAACACCGCTTTCACAGTTTGCTCTTCACTATCTTGTCCTATGCCTGAGAGAGACAGGCCGGAGATTGGCCATGTCCGATGTCTGCATAGCTAGGGCGGCAACATTGTTGAATAGAACCCTCTGTGTCCTCGTCACCGGATGGGATCATGCCAAGCCAATTTATGAAGAAGGTATATATTCCTCTGTTTTATAAAAGTTTGGAAATTATTCAATCTTTTTTTAATTTCAGAGGGTCAATCCCTTGTAAATGATAACGCCATAAAAGCTTCCGATCCTAGCACAAAAGTCGAGGTTTCTTTGGCCGCCATTTACTCCTCGTTCAAGGGTGCCATTGGAGAAATTGATCCACATGTAAGTTTATTGAATAATTGAATATGTTGTTCTTTCATTCATAATAATTTCCTTCTTAGACAATCGCCATGGCCTGCCTTAATCTGGCTGGTAAAATTCAGGAAGAACATCAGAGAATGCGTGATGTCATTCTCTCATATCATCGCACAGTTCATCCTACTGTCAAAGGTGAAAAACCTGTCGTTCTAGATGCTGGGGAAGACTATGAGAATCTTCGTGAGTCGCTTGTTAAGACGGAACTCCTAATCATGCGTCTGCTTGGCTTCAATGTGCGCGAGCCTGCCTTGCCACATCCATTTCTGCTACATTATTTGTCAAGTTTAATGCATTGGATTGGAACGGGTTATCCTGTTACACCAGAAAAAGAAGAATCTACTGATTCAGGACTTTCAAGAGTACCTGGATTGGCCTGGGGTATCCTTTCAGACTCTTATCATTCCTCCTTGTGCCTTCAGTTCAGTCCTGAACACATTGCCGTCTCAATTCTGCATTTGTCCCTTAGAATTGCAGGAGTTGAAGTACCCGGTAATAGACATTCAGAACAGGCTTGGTGGCAAGCTATAAGCAGTACAATAAACAGAGATATTGTCGAAAAAATACAATTGAAAATCATGCAAGTGTACACTGTCGATGATGCATTCCGTGCCAAAAATATCCTATCAAAATCTTGAAAACATTTGAAAAAATTCAGTTAAAAGTTAATTTCAAATAAAAAATTATCGCTCTAGTTTTCATAGAATTCTTTGGATAGCTACTGTTGAGTAATTAGGAGGAAAGTAGGTTTAATTTAAGCCTAGACGAGAATTACAATTGTAATAATCATTTAAATTCAATAATGTTATCCAGAAACCTCCTAATTTTTTTCTAAAAGCATGATGCTACTTGAAGGTATGATGGTTAAGAATCATAACTTATGATAATGCGTAGAGTCTCCACTCATAAGCTGGGAGTAACTTTCTACAGGCCCTAAGTCCAGGCTCTTAAGTTCAGAGTCTGAACCTCGGGTCACTTTACTTATTCATTCATGAAATTCAATTAATACTGTAATAATTTCTATTTTCATTTGAAAATTTCAAGTTTAAAATTTAAATTATAAAAAATATTTCTTTCCGAATCGGAAATTCCGATATAAAAATTCTTGTGAAAATATTATTATTCGAATTGTTTTACTAAGCTTCGAGTATGAACGCATCTCAAGAATGTCCAAGTTGCAAATGCAACAAATACACGAATCCACAGATCAAATTTATGGTCAATATTTGTGGCCATATATTGTAAATTATGTTAAATAATGTTTTAAAGATGTGACAATTGTGTTGAAGTGTTATATGTCCGTGGTTCAGGTCTATGTGTGACATGTAAAATTCCTATAAGGAAGGCAAACTTTAGATCTCAACTATTTGAAGATCCCCTGGTTCAAAAAGAGGTTGAAACTAGGAAGAAAATATTGAATGAGTATGTGGATTCTAAATTATTCATCTTTCAGTTTTAACAAGAGATCATCTGATTTCGCTTCTATAGAAGAATATGATCTTTATTTAGAAAAACTGGAGGAAATTAGTAAATTATTCATTTTTACTCAAAATTTTAGTTCATAACCTTGTAAATGATATTAATCTTGATGAAACGAAACGATTCATTGAGCAATATAAACGAGATAATAAAGACCATATAAAAAAGAATCGTGTCCGCCCTCCGGAATGTATGGAGTTTTACGAATCAATTCTTCACGAAGAAAATGCAAACAAAGAAAAATATGAGAAAGAATACATTCAAGAATTAGAGGAATGGCAGGAAAATCGGCGTAAAGCTACCGAAGAAAAGTTGAAGACGGTTCTAGGCGATGAAAATGGGATTACTTTTGTGTCCAATAAATCTGACAAGAATAAGACAGAAACTACAGCTAATACTACACCAGATAAACAAAGATTAAAGACTCCACAGTCCACATTCAATGTTCCAGCATCCGCAAGTATTGCTTCCAAAATATTCCAACCTCAATCTGCCTATCAAATTCCACCATCAGCAGCAGTAATAGCTAGAAACCGAACACTTGGTATTCCCCCAAGTGTGTTTGCTCCTGGTTCTGCTATGCAAACTCCAGTTAGCTCAACACAATGGGCAACTAATGCTTCGAAACATCATAATGTCACCTTGAACATTAACAAAGTTTTCAAACAACCCCAGAGTATCGATGGAGGCGGTGGTCTCGATCATCTCAAGCGGGCCAAGGACACAGTCAAGTTGGGTAAAGCCCCACCAGCTAAAAAGGTAAGTTTTTATTCTATTGAAAATTCCTCATTTCTATTTATTTTTAACTTCTAGTCAAAAATAAACATGCCAGAACCGTATTATCATAAACCATTTGAATTTGAACTGTTTGGACCGAAATATCCGAGTGAGACACACTTTCGTTGGGCAGATATCAAACGTGTCTATGATGAAATGGTTATTGAACCTTTGAAAGCAGGCTATTCAAAAGGTCCTCGCCCTGATGACTTTGTACCCGGCCTGTCAGATGATTTACCAATTGGTGCTTGCGGAATTTCTCCCTACACTTTCCTCCACAGAGAACTCCAAGAATCACGTGTCGGACTGTTCATTTGAATCATAAAAATTATGTACATAACTGAAAAGATTACTAAAAACATTAATTTACAACAGCATCTTCTTTTACACGCTCACTTTTTGTCAAGATGGTTACTAATCAAGATTTTTTCTGATAGAAATTACTTGAGAGGATCTGGAAAATTTTCAGCAACATGACTACAAATCCCTGTATGCCCAAAGATGAATTTCCCTATAATCGAACGCAAATCAAGAAAGTTGTTTCTGTCCTTGCCGTTGGCGTCCCAATCGTGGACAACAAGTCTTTCCAAAAATCCATGCCAATCCTCAAAAAGTTTCTCAGACAAAAGATTTTCTTTAACGATCGCTTCTTGTGAGTATTCATTATGCAAATCTTAAAGGGTTGAGTACACTTAAATATTGAAGAAAAGGCTTCCAATCTGAATCCTGATTCCGCGTATTATAGGTTGAAAAAAAGTATTTTCAAGACTCTCATTAATGAACCTAATCTTTAAATAGTGCTTAAATCGTACTTTTAGTTTAGTCAAGTTCGAGGCCAATAGATTCAAGTTGAGAAGAAAAGATTTGTTCAGGAACAATTTCAGTTGAGCTCTCTTCACAAATTTAGTTATCAGATTAGTTATTTTGGATTTAAATGGGATATTTTTAAAATTTAGCATAGACGAAGCTAGTACCAAGCGTAAGCTTCTCTTGGTAGACCTGGAGAATTTGTCTACAGACGAAGAGCTCGATATATTCCTCAATAAAATTCACTCGCAAAATATTCTCTATTTGTCGCCGACAAATTCCATTGAAAAACTCAAAGAAATGAATCAGACTCTGTTGGAGAAGAGAGCTGTCACCTTGTCAGACATCACGAAGCCAGGTCCCTATCGAATTATTCTGAATTATGAAAATTTGAATTTTGACGAAGTCCTCAAACTCTTGTTACCCGAGAAGGTACTACCGATATCCTCATTTAGTGTCATGGGTCACTTGGTCCATTTCAACCTCAATGAAGATGCACTTCCGTTCAAAGAAATTATTGGTAAGCTTTCACAAAATAAGAATTTCATGTTAGAACGTGTTAAAAAATTTCATTACTCAAGGTCACGTGGCTCTTGACAAGATCCCCAACGTCAAGACAATTGTAAGCAAGGCCAATTCTATAGACACCCAGTTTCGTACATTCCAACTTGATCTTCTTGCAGGTGAAGAGAACTACGTGACCTGTACAAAGGAGAATGAGATAACTTTCCACTTTGATTTCTCCAAAGTCTACTGGAACTCTCGCTTGGGTACAGAGCATTCCAGAATCGTTCAAGAAGTCCACAATTTTATTTTAAAGAATGGTCATTATCGGCCAGTTATATTCGATGCATGTTGTGGCATTGGTCCGTTTGTTATTCCTCTAGCCAAACTAAAACATGTCAATAGAGTATGTTATACATTTTTTAATTTAACTATTAAACTTTGGACTGTATTCAACATATCACACGTCCTTGACCAAGATGAGTGTTACTGTTCTACCTGTACCTACTTGAAAACTAATTAGTCCAGATTTGAAAATAAAAAAAAACATTATAAACATTGGACGAAACTTTGCACCAATAAGTAGTGTATTTCAGAAATTAGTCGAAAATGTACTGGAATTATTCTATTAAAAAATCCGTTTTTTATTATCCAAAAAGATAGTTTAATAATAATAATAAATAAGTAAATACAATTAAGGAAAATAGTTTCTGAAGAGGTCTTCGTTCTCTGGAGAAATGCACAAGTGGATTTAATGGTTGTGCAGGGGATGGATTGTAAAGCAAGTTTGAATCTGGCCTGGGGAGAGAGAAAATGTTTCTAAGGAGAATAAAGTATTTTCTTTGGTTTCTAGTATTATAAGTTGAGATATTGTCATCTTGTTCTTTGTATAAGTTGTAGAGAATTAGATACACTTCTGAGCCAGATAGGGTGCATTGAGGACAATTTAAGGCATTGTCTGAAGCTGATTGGGCATGAGGTGAGGAATCTGTATTGGACTATCTCGATTCAATTGTTAAACCAAGGATAAGGGCAGCGGTATAGTCAAATTTTGAGAGTGTAAAACATTTGTAAATTTTGTTTATGAGTTCGGAGCAAGTGATAAATCTCGAGTCTTGGAATATCTTTCATGGAATTATTCCACATAAATATATTGAACTCTACATTTTAGGGGTTTTTCAATTTTTTATGTTACTATTCTAATTCATCTATAGTGGTATAATTTTCTTGGCAAGCTCAAGCAGAGCTAGCTGACATGAAGATGAGAATTTACTATTTTTACAAAAAAATCAATTTTTTTTCGTGAGGTCAGGACGATTGAGCCCATGAGTTCCGGATCATTTTACTTTTTCAAGATCGCAAAATTCAAATTTTTCGATTTTGCAAAAATAGTAAATCCTCATCTCTATTTCATCAAACTTAATGAGGGCAAAATTTTGAACTGAGATATTCCATTTTTATTGTTTAATAGATTTCAATTGTATCCTAAATTTTTCAAAATTCTAAACGAGAATTTGGCTTTAAATGAATGCCGATAAATCGACTAATTTTTAAAGAAATAATCCTCTTTTGTGCGTAGGTTTATGCCAATGATCTGAATCCAGAATCAGTGTACTGGCTCAAGAAGAATATTGAAGCGAATTCCTCCAAGAAGAGGCCTATTGTCAATATGGAGGTATTCAACTTGGACGCAAGAGACTTTCTCAGGCAAGTTAGTGAGACTCTCAATCACACTGGCATTGTCCTTTTCAAATTAACCCCTATGCATCTATTATGATTATTTTACAGATGATACTAGAGGAAGCCTTGAAATATGATCAGAGAAATAATGAGAACGGCCAAAAGACCCTGTTCTACATAATTATGAATTTGCCAGCTACGGCAATAGAATTCTTTGATGTTTTTACAAATATTGCCAAGGAGATACTTGATGTGAATAGACATTTTTACCTGGAACATGACTTTATTATTCGATGTTATACTTTTGTCAAGACAAACTCAGAGAACCCTGACACCCTTAAGGATAAAGTTGTCCAGATAATGGGAATGGAAAAGTCCAATGTTGATAATTTTATCAAGAGTTTCGACACCCAACTTGTTAGGAATGTAGCTCCATTCAAGGATATGTACAGAATAAATGTCACATTGAACTTGTTAAATCTCAAGGAATCAATTGAACAGATACAGTGTGACGTCGACACTCCGCCTGTTGTCAAAAAATTGAAAAAAAACATTTGTTAGGAAAGAGATTATTTTTTAGGGGAATAAAATGAATTTTTATTATAAAAGTACAAGTCTTTTTTTCGTTCAAATTGTTGCAACAAACTGAGCGGCCAAATTTTCATCACTCTCTTTCGTTTCAGTTCTGAGGGGATTACTGCCAGGCTCTCTGGAAAAGAATTTAATCAGATTAGATAGTGAATTGTGCAAAATTTTATTTTTCAAGGAGGAAAAATCGATTACTCACTCAAATGTGACTGGCTTCGGATCAAATTCACTAATATTTTCATTTCTCTCAACTTCAACCTGTTTCTCAAGAGTTTGCTGGTTAGCAAGAGAGTCTGCTTCTTTTATTCGATTCTCTTTAACTCTAATTAGGGCCCCGTAGACTTCTTGGAGGCGAGTTTCTCTTTCCCTCTGACGTTCCACATCTTCCTTGAGCATTTCTAATCGGTGGTTTATTGCCTTTGACTCTTGTTCCTTGAGTCGGGATAGAGATTCGTACTCAATGGCTGTTTGTTCAAGTTGATCAACTGTTTCTTGGAAGGCTTTGATTAGGTTCTGTGACCTCGACTGATATCCACCGAGGAGGACTCTTAGTTTCTTCTCAAATTTGGCAGCTTTTTTTGCTTCCTCAGTCATAAGCTGACGATAGGTGAGCAGTTGCTTTTCCGCTGACTCGATTCGATCCTTCTTTGATGCAATACTAGCTCTAGTGAATCGATGATGATTCGGAAGATATAGAACTTGGGATAAGCACTCGTTCCAGACCTTGGTGTAAGCGTCAAATGACAAATCTCCATGGCCGATTTGTGTCTTGACAACTTCAATTTCATCCTCAATTAGCTTGTAGGCCTCCTTGATTTCCTCTTCACCAATCTTTTCATACCAGTTATTCTTGAGATAGTTCTCATGGGAAATTGAAAGCTGAGCGATTTTCTTGTGAATGCCCTGGGGCCCGAGTACTTTGCCTTCGTTATTTGGGCGTTGGAGGTTGTTGATTAATTGGGTGGGCGGATTCTTCATTGCATCATAATGCAACATGCGTAACATTTCTGATTTGATGAGTTCTTCTGCCTTTTGAAGGTCTGTCATCTGACCAGTATTCCTAAGGATATTATCATTGACTTCTATTGGCCTAGGAAGGGATCTTTGGAGAGATTTACTACGAGTCTTCCATTCAGCTTCTTCTTCAGCTTTTCGTTTTTCCTCTTTTTGCTTGTCGAGTTCTGCCTGGTCGATTATGTCCTTTGCTTTTCCTGATTCCTCGTCGTCTGTTGAGGAGAAAATTTTTCATTTTTGGTTATAGATATAAAATTGTAGTTGAATTGTACTCACCTTCGTCCATTGCTTCTCCATCATTCTGTTCGTCCTTTTCATCATCTGGGAGGAATATCTCAAAATCATTCTTTGGAGCGGGAAGTTGAGAAAGGCTGGATATCAACTGCGACTTCTTAAGCTACGAAATAAATCATAGGATGAATTGATAAAATTTTCAAAAACGATTTTGGGAAAAGAATTACTTTTAACATGGCCGGAGTCTCTCCGCCGGCAATGGACTCTCTGTCGCAAGTTCGCAACATTGATCTTTGACTATCCAAGCGTTCTGATTTATTTCCAACGGCATTTCCCCGATATGAAGACATTCTAATACTGCCAGGTGCTTCAATATTAGGATCATCCTCATTCGTCAGCCTAAAGTCGACACTCTTTGCAGGGCCTGGCGTAGCAGACACATCTAGGCCACCGTTAATTTCGTTCGCCTGAGAAGCAGACATGTCAGCAACAAGGGCTTGCTTCTTGATTTTAATTAAATTCTCCAACTCTCCGTCGTCAATCTGGGGCGAAGGTAAGACCAGTTTACTCCTCTTCATACTTGGCTCGTTGCCCATTTTGTCACGGGCCATAAGGGCCCCTGGTAAATCACTTTCCAGTTTCTTTTTCAACTTTTCTTCGTCTTTCTTTCGTTCAGCTTTTTCCCTCTCCATAAATGGGGTTTTTTGGACATCTTGTAATTTTAGTTTGTCAAAATCTCTCTTAACTGGCTCTGAATGTTCATTACTGGTGTCATAAAAACCTTTGGGCGCTTTCTTTTCAAACGGAATTTCTCCATTATAATCCACACCCCAAATTCGAACTCTCATATTCTTATTGCTTAACAAGTTAGCTCTAGAACCAAGACCAGCAGCTCTTAGTTCCCTGCGTTTTTGCATGAGTGCCATACGACGAGCTATCTCTAGTTGTCTTTCTCTGGCTTTCCTTTTGGCCTTTTTACCCTGAGTGTTGGCCAAACGAGCACGGGCTTCTGATAACATTTCTAATTCATCTTCATCCATATCAACAGGATCAGGACGGGCTGGTTTAGTCTCTGGAGTTGGATCAATCTCACCCGGTCTGAGACGACGAACATCATCTTTAATAGTTCCATCAAGGTTTTGAGCTTTATCCAAAAGAAATTCATATCGCTCTAAACATTGGTTTGCTGTTCTGCCAACGATTGGGGCGATAGTACGCCATTGAGTTGGCATTAACTTGGAAAGATGAAGAAGTTTCTCGTCTTCCTCTCTACTCCATTCAGTTTTTTTAACACTAGGATCAAGCCATTCATACCAACGAGCTTTGCATTGCTTTGCTGATTTTCTGTGTAATAAGGAAGCGATACGAGCCCATTGGTTTTTGCCATATTTCATAACAGCTGCCTTGAGGATTTCATCTTCAGTGTTTCTCCACACACCACCCTTGATATTAATTTTTCCCATTATTAGTTATTCAATAAAAATAACAAAATTTCAAATTATTGTAATGAGTCGAACAATTAGAAATTATACATATTTACATATACACACGAGTGTTTTAGTGTTGTCTTTTATGTGAATCTTGTGGGAATACAAAATATTTTAGTGATGCTTATGGATTAAGAGATGGATCTATCACTTTCGACTCTTATAGTCGCTACAGTCCTTCTGATAATATTCTTGGAAATAATCCTCATACGGAGAGCAAGCGTAAGATTTTATTAATATTCCTCTAAAGAGAACGAAGAAGAAATGCAAAGATGTCGAGAATATTGTCTTTTGGCTCTTAAGTTTCAGAGAGGATTATAATTCCAATCAAATCCCTGCTATTCCTAAAATTGACAAACTTCTCAGAAGGAACTTGGTAAATTAAATTTTCTTTGATTATCCAGGGAAATGAACTAACAATTAGAGAAATACATTTCGGAAATTATCAAGCGACTCATGAGATAAAATCTATTATACCTGAAAAGAATATCGTTTATTTGAATTTAATTTTAACCTTTCCTCAAGTTGTCATTGACATCAAACCGGAAAAGTCTCATATTCTGCTACACAACCTGGTTAGCGAAGTGAGTTACAAATTATTATACTAAATTTTTTAGATCGAGGTAAAAATTAGTAAAAGCCCTGTTACTTTGGCTGGTGAACATTCCATTTATGATACAAACATTACCAGTGTTAAACCAATCAAGTGTAAAAGAATAAAAATTTGCTGTCCGAGTAATACTAAAAGAGAAACCAAGATTCTTGAAAAACGAATTGGAAATCTATTAGAAGCCACATCTTTCAGCTATTACTACCAGCTCAAAGTGACAAAATTTTCAGAGAATTTAAAAAATGATTTGTCCGATCCCTTCATCGAAGAGGAAATAAAAGAAAAAGCCAAAGAAATCACTGAAGAGATAATTCCAAAGGCTTGTTCTGTTGCATTGGGTTCGTGTGAAGGACAATCAAATTACGGTAAATCTTCCATGTGTAAAACTAACCAAAATGTTCCAATGAATGAAAAGGGGGTGAGTTGAGTAGAATTTTTGAGTTTAATACATATAAAATAGCATGTCTTTTCTAATTATATCATTGAACCGATTAAGAGGAGCAAATTCACCTTATCTCAATGTCCACTTAAAAGTGAAGTGCCTGTCGTCTCACAGAAGAAGAAATCTCAGCCCTTGGAACAGTCCGAACAAAAGGGGAAATTTGATCAAAGCCCAATCGACATGATCAAGCAGAATGATGAAAATGGTAAGAGTTCTCTGGATAGATTGAACAACGCTAAAATTAAATACCTTAAACGCTTAACAATAGCTGCTTTCCCTGGTTTCCGTATGGACGCCACTGGAAACCTAATCAAGGATAAATCATCAGTACAAGAAATTAATGATTTCGACAGAGCAACTCAGAATAACGAGATGAATGATAGAGATTCAAAAATACGTGTCGGCAATCTTTTGGATGTGAAATCGAGGGATTTCAACAACACCCTTCCCGATCCCACTTATGATTCAGCTCTGAGTGAAGATGAACGTAAGTCTTAATTATTCAATTATTCTTTGAGACATTTTCTAATTTGTAACTGATTCCTAATATCATTGGTTAGTTGTGCAAACGTTGAGAGCATAATAAGTGAAAAAGGATGCCGAAAGTGTGAGGAATAAGTGCTTTATTTCAGGCATACTCATCAGCCTCTTACATGCCAGATATATAGTACAAAAAAAAAACAAAGAAAATTAAAAATTGATCTGATTGGCTCTCTTTAGGTGTTTGGGGGCGGGGTAATCTGTATATTATCACATTGTTTTTTTGGATGTTTGGTACATTAATTGGTATTCCCACCCTAGGGTGAGAGTACCTCTGGAAAATACATGTTACCTTAAGGGTATTCATATATCTATTATAGTTATATTACATAATATGTATACTTTATGTTCATGATTACACATAAATGAGTTCATTTTATATAACACTATGTGAAAAGGTTTTTTTAATACAAAATAGTCACTGTATAAGTTGATTCTGAAAATTCTTTTGATTATTGGCTTGAATATATAATATCTGAATTTCTATTTCTCTTCCTTGTCTCTACCGGTTGACTGTTTGTTTGTAATTCTCTGTTTCCACTGTTCGTATTAGACCAACTAAGTCCTAAAGGTTTGACCAGTTTCTTTTGTTTGCACAGAGCTGGATTTTCTATCTAATATAACTATAATAGATATATGAATACCCTTAAGGTAACATGTATTTTCCAGAGGTACTCTCACCCTAGGGTGGGAATACCAATTAATGTACCAAACATCCAAAAAAACAATGTGATAATATACAGATTACCCCGCCCCCAAACACCTAAAGAGAGCCAATCAGATCAATTTTTAATTTTCTTTGTTTTTTTTTTGTACTATATATCTGGCATGTAAGAGGCTGATGAGTATGCCTGAAATAAAGCACTTATTCCTCACACTTTCGGCATCCTTTTTCACTTATTTTCTAATTTGAATTCTTCTCTAGGCGTTGTCCGTGAACTTGAGCGAGATTTGGCCAGCTTTAAAAAGGCACCATTGGCCAATATTAACGAAGTTGAATTTAACGACAAAGAATTTGTGGAATCTTTCCCAGTGAAGCCGTTTACTGCAAAGAAGGAAAAAATCAATTTTATGCTAGACCCATTAGACCAAAGCAGTTGGAATCATTCAATTATTGATGATAAAGTTCCAAAAACAATTAGGATGGATAGTCGTGAGTTTATTTATATTTCAACTTGTTTTTTGATACAGAATTAGTTATTTATTTCTACAGTGATTTCGTTCTAGGTGCTTAGGCAATATATCCAACAGGTTCTTCTTATTTGGTAATTAATTAGTCGATGTTTCAACTTGCTAGTCACGCTGGGATCCATTTGTGAGCTGTAACTTTCTGGGTAATCCGTTACCAAATGAGACGAACCTGTGGGATACATTACCCAAGCATCTAGAATAGAATAATTGATACTACACTATCCTGATTACAATCGTTTGTGAAATCAAAAATTATTACTGCATACATGTATTGATTTGAATTATGAATTCAACTTTAAATTGAAATACATGATATTTACGCGTCAAATCAGAGAATAAAAATAATAACTATTGCTAAATCCACAAATTACCCAAAAGTACTTTTATTAACACTAAGTTGTCCAAAGTTTTATGATCAATGATTACTCAAATGTCAATAAAAGAGAAAAAGATTTCAGAAGAGAAATAAATAAATCAAAAAATGAAACACTACTTTTGTGTAACAACTTTCCTTAATTTAAACGGAAAAAACATGTTCACATGAGTATTGACTTGTTCAGTCCCTTATTAAATGTACACACATGTAATTCTATATAACTATACAATGTTTCCTCTCAGAGTACACTTGAAACTTTCCAGACTTTTATTTGAATAGTAAATGTTGGTTACTTTAAAGATTGTGTAGAATATAAAGAATATATGTAGATCCAAGTTATTGCAGGCTTTAAGATTTTCAGCCACGCTTTTATTCTGTGATGGAATCTGAAATGACTTTTCAAAGGACAATATCAGTCATGGATCTTCATCCCAAAAGAGAGTATATCTCCATGGTTTTTGGTTGAAATCCGAAAAATAGTCATGTCCCTTTGTAACAGATGATACTTTTTAATCATTCCTTGCTCAATTTATTTTCTCTGACTAAAGTCTGAATGAATACTGTCTTAAGAATTCACGAAAAGAGTAAATATTTAGTTTTGAAGCTTATTTATCGCATCAGAATGTTGCACACAGCCTCCGATATTGATACAAAATGAAGTAGTTTCATTTAACAAATTTTGAGATTTTTTAGTTAGAAAGACTTCTTAATGAGAAAGTAACTGAAAATGATTTTTTTTGTTCATAAAGTAGCCCACAACCAAAGGTCCTTTAAGATAGAAACGTAAATTTAGCAGTCGTAACCATCCCTCTTATGACTTGAATACAAATAAAAGTAAATCAACCCTGCCCAGTCTATTAAAGATTGATAATCAATTTGCTTGGCCAATTACGTTACTAACTGATCTAAAAAGTTATTATCGTGAACGCTACATAAAAACTTTTAGCATTATTTTTCATTGAATCATTCGGCCTGAATGCTTCTCCATTATAATGGCATTTGACTTTTGTTATGTTTACTGTCCGAACTTGGTACTTTAATATCTTCGAGATCCATTAAAATAATAATAACACGTGTTTCTTGAATCATGATAGATATTTAAATTCATTAGTACAAAGTCTTATTATTCTCTGTACCTGATACGAATATATCCCATTTGTTTTAGTGACAATTTTTTGGCATTGATATAACAATACCCTTGCGAGGCCTTTTTAGACCTCTAACGTAGTCTCCTAGATAGCCCGGCTCCAATTTGATTCTGTCCGATCTACTATCCTCGAACAGGGCCCTCTGCATTTTGAGCTTCCAGCCGGTTCTGATCGCCTCTTTCATCGGAATTTTGGTTTGCGGGCTCTCAGTCGCCGTTACCGAAACATGAATCACAATCCTGAATTTCCTGGCCATCATTCAATGAATTATCACTACAGGATCCCTAAAAACCTAAATATCATAGTGATAAAAAGAGTTTGCAACTTTTTTACCCTGAAACTAGTGTTCTTATCATCAGGGTTAAAAGTTAGATCCTCCAAGAATCTGTATCTGATTAATTTCTTGTAACTCATTATGAATTATGATAAAACTGTAATTTCGATCCTAAAAAGGAATAGATTCGGATCATGAGAGTTGAACTAGTTTAAATTCTTTTTTTCTCTTTTATGACTCTCAGCCTTCCATCTCTGTAGAGTTTGAATAAGAGAAAACAACAAGTTTGGATTCCTCTTCTCTTTTACATCACATGTGATCCTCTATTCTCTTCTATTAATTCAAACATTTTTTTGAGATAATTTTCAGTTCTTCTCTCTACAATTTCGATTTATGTAATACATAAAAATAACAAAAATTAGACATTCTTACTACTTCTCATGGCAATCTGACAAAACTCCCGATCATGCCAAGTTATCACTAGGGTACGCAGAACTTGGCAAAAATAAAAAATCCCTTATTCCTCATTTATATTCACTCGAATTGGCTTATTCATGGTCGAAAAATACTTGAATTCCTTTGGAAAAGTATCTTGATTTAAGTTTATAGTTGATTCATATTCAATATTCTATTATCGGCCATCTCATACTCTATAACTGTCAAATTTTTAGTTTAACTATCATCTTTGGTGGCCTTGAAAGAAGTTAAGAATTTTAAATATCCTAGTAAAGTTTCTTCTTCAACCAGAAAAGTGAATGTAATTGGGCCGATCTTTTCTTGATAGATCCTAGTTATTCCATTTTCAAGTGATATTACAGTAGGTTGGGGAAATCCTATTTTCTCAAAAACGTACAAATATCAAAACTTACTTTTATTCATTCATGAACATGAAATCATTCAAGAAGGAAATAGGGTTATAATCTGCTACTGAAATTCGATGGAAAAAAATTATTTTGGAATTCATTAATTTTTTCTTATTCTATTTGAGTCTCTATTCTGATCTACTCTGATGTACAGTTGGTTGATATGGAGTTTTCTATGATTTAAATATTCACGTTAATTTTCAAATACGTCGGAAAATCCACTTGAAATCATATTAGGAGATTTAGAAATAAGATATATATTAGGGCCATATGTACATTAATAAAAAATCATTATTGGAAATACTTTAACAATGATATAAGTTAAGAATTCATTAAAGACAATAATTTACAAATTTTGAAAGAAATACAGTAAAAGTCTGAGAATATCAGAACATAAGGTAAGCTGAAAAAACACTAAAACTCTCCAATAAATGGCAACCGTGGAGAGAAAAGTGTAAAAGCTCACATAGACCAAGGTAGTTGAAGATTATAAGAATAGTTTTTCTGAACACATAAGTTTGGTTTATATAGATTAATGAAGAATTTCCCCTTCACCCAAGCGTCTGTGGTGTCATCCTCTGCAATTTTTGTATAAAATTAAAAAGTTTGAAATTAAAACTTCGTGCCCTTCCTGTCTTATATGCCTGGTCACAGCTGTATCTTTCTTAAGATGATCGCTCCCTTTAGTTGATAAATTCCTAATTGTACGACCTATATACACAGTCACATTGGAATTTATAAATAAACAGAGATTTCTCTTCAGGTTTCAGTAAATCTTTACGAATTAGGTTAAACAATCTCTGAGTTTTAAATAAAATTTTCAATTGTATGGTTTTATAATGTTGATTGACGAGATCAGTTAAGTTTTTCCTTAAATAAAAAAGAAGTTCGAAATCTATTATTTCTAAAACAATCTCAATTTTCAAGAATTCCAATTTGCTAAGAACTTTTGAAATCCTAATCAAGGCCTACCCTTGTGAAAAAACTATAATTCAGATGTCGGTGAGGTGCCAAAATTTAATTTCTTTAGAAAATTGATCGGCAAATTTTATTGATTTGAGAATTTGACAAGATCCACTATTATTGAGGGATTTTCAAGTAGCGAAAATGATCTAGAAATCGAAATTCACCTCCCAATTGATAATAAGGCCAAGCATTAGAACAGATTCAGTATAACTAGAAATATTTCGCCCTAGGTGCTTAGGTAATATTTCCCACAGGAACTTCTTATTTGGTAATGGATTAGCCCATGTCGCTGATTGTTCAGCTTACTTATGGATCCCACCGAGACTAGTACGAAAGAAACTCACTAAGTATTCAGGAATAACCATCCAGTTAGTAAGTTGTAATAATCAGCGACATGGGCTAATCCATTACCAAATCAGACGTTCCTGTGGGATATATTACCTAAGCACCTAGAACGAAATATTTCTAGTTAACCTTATTAAGTATAGGTGCTGCACTATTCAGGATTAAGTATAATTGATTTACTTGTCTACTCGTGATGATGAAAAACATCTTTTGATGATCCAATGTTCAATGTTGGAAAAAATAGAAAGTTGGTGTTAAATCCGCATTTGAATAATTACCATATTTATCCTGGAAATAATTTTTTTTCAGAACCTTTTTCTTCCAATGGTAAACGTGGGCAACATGAGTAGGATTCCAAAAAATCTTTGACTCATTGGAATTCTTGTTGAAAAAATTTATATTTAAAAAAAATCATAAATCTCATATTAATTAGCTTTACGAATTTTGCGAAGTCTAATTTTTCAATAGTCTTTAAAATGTGCATATATAATTATTTATAAGATTATTGGTTATAACCAATATTAATCAATACTTTACTTTTGTCATAGTCCTGAAAAGAAATAGCGGCAATAACAAGATTTCTCTGGACAACTCTCTTGATATTATGCCCTGTATAAAGAGAAAGTCAAGTGGTATTTCCTCGGAAATTATCAATGATCAAATCTATAGGGCTACACCCCAGGATCAGCAGGCTTACATACCAAAGCAGAAAAAGTCTTCTATTGGGAGAAAGTCTAGTTTCCTGACAAAAACAGTGCCATGCATCTTCAATGAACGTGTAAGTTTCTTAATTATTTCAATATGTACAGTACCACTAACCAAACGATTTTAAAAAGCAATGTAATAAGAAGGTCTATTTACATGATGGTAATGATAGGTTCTCGGTGATTAAAGGGTGTTAAAGTGGAACTACAGTATTGTGTGTTCAGTAATCAACGATTGATTTTATGTATCAGATCAGAAACTAATCTTATGATTTCAGATATTCTATTATCTTCTTTGAATATTCTGTTTACAAAATTTGACTTATCTGGTTGTTTGAACCTTGAATCATGATCATTTATGACTCATAATTATGGACCCATATTAGATTCAAAATAGATTATGATTGACTAATTATTCAAAATTTCTCCTTTACTTTTCACTTCATTAACCAGTTGATGAGCCGAATTACTTTTAAAATCAGATTACCTTAACCATTTTTATTGAAAAACCATCAACAATATTCGGATAACTACACCTAGTTAATATGAAGATGGTTTTTACAAAATTCTCAATTTTTTCATCAAGAAATCGAATTTGATCAAGATTTTTTGGAATCTAGATCACGAGGCCCTCTTTCACGACATGGGGAAAAAATTTTAGAAAAAAACAATTTTTAAGGAAAATACGGCAAATTTGAAATCTTGAAGTAGCGCCAAATTCCAATTTTTTGAACTTTGAGTGGAAAATTTTTGTTGATTTCAATTTAAGAGAGAGTGATCAAAAGTTGAATTTTAGGATCACAATGAGACAAAAAAACCGATGATCATCATAGAAATTTTGATAAATTCTTCATTTTTCTGGGATCTTGAAATATCAAATTTCATCGACTTTCAACTCAAAGTTCAAAAAAGTTGGAATTTGGCGCTACTTCAAGATTTCAAATTTGCCGTATTTTCCTTAAAAATTGTTTTTTTCTAAAATTTTTTTCCCCATGTCGTGAAAGGGGGCCTCGTGATCTAGATTCCAAAAAATCTTGATCAAATTCGATTTCTTGATGAAAAAATTGAGAATTTTGTAAAAACCATAAATTCCCATCTTCATATTAACTATCTTTATGTGTAACTAGAGTTTAAAAGTTTTGTACGCATTTTTTATCTATTGAAAATTTAATACAAGTTACAAATTGAAAACTCTCCCAAAAGACAAAAGTAATTAACAGATCAAGAAATGAATTTCAAATCCAACTCCCTAGCGGGGATTCCTCAGCCTTCTAAAAGAAGTTGCAATTACAAAATGAACCTATAGAAGGTCCCAAATAGAGCAATTTAATAGTATCTTTATGTTAACCGTGGTAGTCTGAAGAGATCTGGCGAAAACCTAACGTTATCACTCAAATATACGCTTGTTGTTCTCAAACCTTCCTCATTTGTTTAGAATCTAACAAAAATATTCTTGACAAGATTTGACAACATTTTCGTACGAATAAGGCGTTTTTATAAAAAAAATCAAGTCTAGTTATTGAAAATCTGTTAGTCGAACAGAAGCTCAAAATTTTCCACTATTTTTCTTGAGAGACCTGAGTTTTAAACTCTACAACTTTATCTATAGAGATCTAGTGGGATACATTTTCGAATTTCTAGCAGACAGGACCCTTTTCTACTATACGAAATAAACCATCCATTAGTATCTAACCTCTATTTCCTCTTCTATTTTGCTCTAATAGTCTTGTTGACTTATTGCCAACTCTACGTTAATTATGAGAGCATCGAAAATATGACCTAAAAACTTATTTATAGGCGCTTATAAAAAGGCACTTACTTTTTTGGGTCATATTACTTATTTGGGACTTTTGAAAATTTCCTACTACTTATGAGTCAATATTAAACAAAAAAAATAATTGCAATTCAAAAATCATTTGCTTTTTTTGACAGTGCAACATCGAATCTTACAATATAGATCTACTGTTCTAGATTATAGGAATTCATTAGGTCGGGATTTGATAAAATCCGTTATTTTAATGGTACTTGATGTCGGAGCTTTTTGCATGGTTAAAATAATATAGAATAAAGCATGACGTAATCAAAATGTCAATCATGAAAAATAAAAAAATGAATCTGGTTAGTCAAAAATTGCAAAATGGACATATGTCCATCAGCACCCAAAGGGTTAATATACCTTACTTCTAAAATATGACTTTTTGATGCTCTATCAATTAAGTCACTTGTGTTTCAGGGCCAGGAATTAATGGCTAGACTATAGAACTTAGAATTTGACAAGAATGGTTAGGCTCCATGAATCCTTAGACTACAACTTGACAAAAAATTGTAATTTTCCTTCACTTTCTACATGCCTTTTTTCAATCAGACCTCAGATGGGTTTATCTAATTTTGATCACATGAAAAGGTGAATAATTCAAAGATTTTCTTCTGGGAACGTCGTTTTTTTAAATTTGAGTCAGTTTGCTAACTTTCTTTCGTAGCTTTAATTTTTATTAGGAATCTTTTATTTTTGATTTGTGAAATTCGAATTTTCTTATTTCAGGACCGCACAGAGTGAATTAATTCAATTTATAATCATAATTATGAATATGCATTTTTCCAGAGTCAATGATGTTGTTGTGTGATACTTTTGGTTCTTTCATTTAATCTTTAACCTTCTACTATAGCAGTTCCAATTCATATCGTTTCATTTTTTCAGTCTTTACCATCTTTATGTAACTCGATCTATTCAATCTTGTAGGATTCAATTCACGAGGAGGACGTTGGTTAGTTACTTCATATCATTGCCTCCACTTTCCACAAAAATTACTGGTCTTTTGATTTATTCTTTTCATTTACCTTTTGATATTCATATTTCCTTCATTTTCAATCAAAAAGATTTCTCTGATTTTGCTTAATTTTTTTATCAGTTCCCTCAAATTTGACGTTATTCTAAAGCTACTCTCGATGAATTTTGGAATTAAAAAATCTCATGTTTTCATCAAGTTTTTTTGAAGATTTGTCGGAAACAGATTCAAAAGACGCTCTTTCATCAAATTAAGAGAACAGTTTAAAAAAAGTTTCTTCCATTCTCTCTTTAAGTTTACTTTTTATTGATTTCAAGGTATAAGATAGTTCAAACATTATTATTATTAGAGAAGGAAAAAAATAATTTTTGATATTTTAATTGATTTGCATGATCTGAGATTAGTTTGAATTGAGGGTTCATAGGAATTGTCTTTAATTATAATTATTTCTCTTAAAACAGTGAAATTATTTCTTTTAAATTGATTTCATAAAAGATTCGAGACCCTTGATGAAAAAATCAGAAATTTGTATAATTCATCGAGAATAGCTTCACAAGATAAGTTTATTCAGTATTAATTTATAATCGATTTCTAGTATCATTGAAATTAGTAGATAGTTTCCAATATTATTACTAGAGAAAAAATAGAAATAAGCATGAAATTATCTCTCCTACATAATAGGGTAATACAGATTTCCACAACTTTTTCTGCTATTTGCTTATTTTATAGAAAATTAAATTTTGAGAAAAAAACCCTCCTGAATTAAATATTTCTAATTTTTTCTTATATAAAGAAACTCATTTGATAATTACCCTTTTCAAATCTGCGCCAACAAATTTCTAATGAATGTTACGACGATAATTGATAAAAAACACGTTTTTAAGCAGTATACATGTTAATTGTTATTTAAAATCCCTTTGCTACATATCCTGATCATTTTCTAAAATGTCAAGGAGTTTTAATTCATTTTGTGAGAATGGAATTTGTGGGTATCAGAACAATAAAATTTTTGAATTTAATTTATGAAAATTTTTACTTTCTATGTAAAAGCGTCCAAATTAGCGAATGGCCAAAAATTTTGTTCGAGAAAAAAAAATTAAGCATTACCCTACTACAGTTCTCTCTCTCTCTTTAATAACTTTGTAAACGTTATCCCCCTAATTTTAATTCCCAAAAATCTCTTTCGTAAATCGTGACTGTACTTGTTAGCGCACATATGATTCATTGTACAAGTGATGTGGATAATAACTCCACCCCATGTGAGAAAAATAGTCTGTAAGATTTTCTCAATTTTTTATTTTAATTTTAATTCCGAGAAGATTTTTAAAGTTGATTTCTGCAAATTCTAATAGAAATAGCCCTACTAAACATGGTACAGTTGTGCCCCAGTTTTGTTGTGTGAGAAATCGCACACTCCATTTTAGTTTAGTTTTTCACATCAAGACACTGAAATACATTGATAGTATTCGTCATTTATTTTTTAGAAAATTGAAAGAAGATATATTAACACCAAATGTACATTTCTTGAAGTATCATCAGTGGTAATTCTTCAAAAATGATATGAGTTAAAAGTTCATTCAAAATAATAATTTACAAATCATGAAAGAAATAGTAAAAGTCAAAGAAAATAAGAATAAA
>SSNU01000049.1:53835-72323 GCA_012064415.1 Gyrodactylus bullatarudis
CTTGCATTTTATTCTTATTTTCTTTGACTTTTACTATTTCTTTCATGATTTGTAAATTATTATTTTGAATGAACTTTTAACTCATATCATTTTTGAAGAATTACCACTGATGATACTTCAAGAAATGTACATTTGGTGTTAATATATCTTCTTTCAATTTTCTAAATTATGAATTTAAGTGGATCTTCGGACGTTTTTGAAAAACTACGTGAATTACTTATTCGTAATATTCGTCATTGCCTTTTAATTAGACATGAAGATGTGATTAATCAATGAAACTAACATAGAGAATGTTTGAAACTAAATTGAAGCCCATAAGTATAGACTATAATTATAATTAATGAACTTTTACCTATTAAAGATGCCCTGATTTCTCATTCTCAGTGGACGAAAGCAATAGGATTTAGTGGTATTCATCGAATCAAGAGAAAAATCTCTTGAAATTGAGACAAAAAACTAAAAAATTGTAAGAGTTTCGGCCAAAAAACTATCTTTCAAAAAAACTAGTTCTACTTTTAAGTAGATCTATGATGAGAAAAATCTATTTTTCATAGGAAAATTAGGGTGTGCGATTTCTCATACACCAAAACTGGGGCACAACTGTATTGGAATGATCTGCAGAAAAATCTCTTTCAGTTGAAAATTTATTTTTAGCCTATTTTTGAATATATATGTCCACTTACAAGTAGTCACGATTTACGAAAGAGTTTTTTGAGGGGTAGAAATTAGGGGGATCACAGTCATTAAAGAGAGAGTACAATGCTACTACTATAATATATATTATGAAATATATTGAGGAATTGTCATCTGTACTATTTAATTTCGAATACCCCTCTTATGTATGATTTTTTCTTATTCAGATAATGACAGTGAGCCTTCTTGGCTTGATAGGAAATGCTACAAGAGCCAAAATAATTGTCTAACTTTTACTCGTAAAAATCAAATATATCCAATCAAGAAGAAAAGATGATGAGTCACCGTATTATTTTTAGGATTTTGCCTTTTTCCTCAATTTCATTGATTCAATGCCAATCACTTTCGGATTCATCCCGCGGACTGAAGAGCCCAATTTATTTTTGTGATTGTAAATTCTCTTTCTAACACAGACATTTAGCGATTTTTCAGTTTATCAAATTTCGTAGGAAAAGATTTTCGTAATAAAAAATTATCTTTTTCACAATTCAAATACATGACTTTAATTCCATATACCACAGTTGTACCTCAATAAAAAATGTAACAAACCTATCCCTCTCCTCTCTGCCCCTTTTTTAAGTTGAGTAAAGTTATGTTTAGCTACTATAAAGTAGGTTTGTGTGTCAAACTTTTCAAAAAAATAAAAGTCAGTCAAGTTTGATTAATTTGATAGAGAGTTTTTGCTGTTTCTTTCTATCTAATAAAAATACCAGATTCTTTCATTTCTTGTCTCATAAAACACTATCAAACATTGGAGCAGTTTTGATTTTGGATTAAAAAAATATTTTTTCTCCTTTTCGTCGTTTCACACTTTTGACCTATACCTCCTCCCCTTATTTACACCCACAATTGGGGAACAACTGTAATTAAAGCTTACATCACTCGTTCCCCTATAATAACGCTGAGATATTCAACCATTAACTTGAAATATTAATGAGTAACCAATCCTTCTTATACAACTACAAATTTCAACGTGCATAGAATCGGCATTTGGTATTTTATTCTCCTGATAAAACTGTATTACAATTATTTACGACTACTTTAAAGTAGAGGGTCGATTATTTTTTATCGAGTTCGCCTTTTTTATATACAATTATTAGAGAATTCACTGTATTAGCAATATATATTATTCCAATAATACATGTATTAGCATTTATCAAAGCGAACAATTCTTCAAATCAAATTACAAAAGTTTTTACACGAAACAAGCGAAAACTCATCAAAAATTGGTTTACAAAAGAATTTGCACCCTTCCCTTGCTTGGATTTTCGAGCCTGAAAAAACCACTTAACCCTCGTCCTAAATATTTATTTTTCTTATGGGGAGTTTCAATACAAATGGGGTGAAAAATAACCCGAGATTTCGTTCTAGGGTTAGCTTCTTAAATACTAAAAATATTTAGTAAAAGTTTAGTTTATACATCCGGGAACTCAATGGCCACCTTAGAATTAGAGCGTAACATATCGTTAGAATAAACATTTGTACAAGGAATTTTTTGGTACATTTATTTTTTGTCTGTAATTTGTTTTTATATAAGGTCACTTTTCTCATAATTATATGGTGAATTTTACATGAATGTTTTACACCTCTGATTAAAAATACACGAGAAAAATTCTTTTTTTGTCCTACTTCTTAGAAGAATGATTTTTTTTCTAAAAAATTTGTGATAAATTACTTTTTGCAGAATTTAATCAGGAATGCCTGTAAATCAAGGGTGAACTAACGCAGGACCCCGACCTTTTTTGCATGGCTTGCATCCAAGAAAAGAATACATAACTATTTCTCATCACAAACACAAGTGAATAGTAAGGATTAACTCAATTGTAGGGTTAGAGTCATAACGTTCAATTTGAAAGAAATCTACTTAAATGTTAGTGTAACATTGTTACACCCCCCCTATATTTATCATACGACTCATCACTTTGAATAGCAATCGAAGAGAGAGATAAAATATTAAACTAGATATATATTTACCAGTGTATTTTATAGATGGAATTGAATTTTATATATTCCAGAGTTTGAGTTCTTTTAGGGTCTATACAAGTGTCTCTTTTTATTAATATTTTTGGGTCTATCATCACAAGTAGGTGTGTGTGCCTGTAATTCATTGCAAGATATTTTTCTACTACCAATCAAGTATTTGATGATTATTTCAAGTATGCAAGCACACACAACTTGTGTTGAAGGTGCAAAAAGCAAAAAAAGGTAATAATAACATTAGAGAGAAGATTTGTCGAAGGAACCCATGTGCAGTTCAAGCATTGTCTTTTTTCTTTTTCTAGAGAAACCATTCCGATATCCTCTAGTCAGTCTGGAACTGATGGAAGGAGAATGTTTGAGGGGCTGATAGATTCAATTCATGATTGTTAAAATAATAACAAGGGCATTCACAATACATTCCCAAAAGAAAGTAAAAGAAAAATATATAAATTACTTAATATATCAGTAAAGAATGGAGGAGGGAATATTAAAAATATCAGTTTTTAGAGAGACATTTACCAACAGAGAGTCTGGTTGGTTGGTTGGTTCATATTATTGCATTATTCATTCGATAAAAACAAAGATGAGATAGATGCCATAATAGTATGACAAATGAGTAAAATTCTTTAAGTGGATAAATTCAACTGCAGAGTTGGCAGCGAGTGTAATTTCATTTTGAAAATAACTATTTTATAATAATAGAAAAATAACAATATACATATATAAGATGACCATTATTTCTTTTTTTCTTGGTAATGTTGGTGTGATTCGAGAGTGATTAATTTTACATAATGTACATAATGTATTAAAGGTAAAATATACAAAAAATTTATACATAATTATGATGGAGTGAGAACAGGTGAGAACGAGAGGGAGAGATGACCCTAATCTACATACATTTGATCGGATGTTAAATATCGAGAATTTGCTTCTTCCTTCGACTTCGTTTGCTATCAACATTCGATTGGGGGACTTCAATAGTTGGCTCTTTACTTAGTGTCGTATTACGACGGGAACGTTTGGGATTCTGCTCACCACTGTCATCACTTATTAGGATCAGACTATCGTCCTTGTTGCTTTCCTCAATTTGACTAGGAATGTCAGTTACACGAGAAGGATTCGGAGTAGGTACTGGACATGATTCTTTAGTTTCAAAGCCCATACTTTCACCAATTTTTATTTCACCGTCAGGGGAGACAGGAACCTCCTTTATTATGCTGCATCCGGAGGCTAGTTTACGTTTAACTGTCACTGAACAGCTACCAGGGGATAACATGACATTTTTATTCGGGGTCTGTGGTAAGGACACTGGTGATTTTGGGTAGGTATTCTTTACCTAATCAAACACAAATTATGAATGAAATTCAAATTATCTGGACAAAAACTTACAGGTGTATTTCCCGGGGTAGACCATGGAGAGGAGCGATAAGCATCGATAGGTGAGCCAATAACAGAGTTTTCATAAATGTTACTGGCTGAACTATTAGTTACAGATGACTGAGAGTACATTGAATTAGTCTGGTTAATGTCCGGATTCAATGGGGTGGACAGACTTGAAATAAGCAAGATAAATTTCATTATTGGCAATGATAAGAGATTTGAAGAAACTTACACCTTGAGCTGAGATTCTATATACTTGGAGTAGTCCATACTGGGAACAACTTTATTTCGCAAAAGCTTACGGCTCCACTTTTGAACAGGACATCGACTTCTGCCACAGGCACAATCGATGGGATAATGGAGTGCTCTGTAGTCAATGTCGAATGGAAGAGTTAATTCATTACCTGGAGTAACATCCATTAGAGTTCGTACGACCAGATGTAACTTGCCCCGGATGATAATATGATCGAGATTACAATTGGGAATACAAGAGCGACGGATGAAGCGAGCATCATTGCCGAAAGCACTAGCATCAATGACAATGGCTCGATCTGAAAACTTTTTATAGATAAAACCATAGCGATTGTAATCCGAGTAGGGATCTCGATGATGTTCGTATTCTTCGAGTAACATTAGGCGACCACGTGCTTCAATGACTACCTCATTGCAGCTTAGGGAGATGGAAGCTTCAAGACCCTTGTCATTGTGATCAAACATGACAACTCTACAGAGTGGATTCCGAGTCAGGGAATTTGGTGGGACTCCATAATTTATATCGATATTAAGGGCCCTAAATAAAGAAAATTTTAATTTAATCCTCCTCTAAAGTACTGAAATTCAATTAAATATGAAATGAAGGTCCACAACTAGGAACACGATAAAACTCACATTAAAAAGTTTAAAAATCTTGAAGACTTTAGGAACACATTCAAGTTAATGTCAGAATTAATTATTAAATAAAACAAAGTTGAGAAAATATAACTAGGATACTCTCTCGTAAAGTTTACACACGGTAACAAATCAATAAAAAATCATTACCTTGAGGTCAATATTTCGATAGAGATATTTCCTAATTTTGGGTTCATAACATGAGAAATTCTCCCGAATTAGTTTTTCGCATGGTGTAAGAACTCACAACTTGGAAGTAATATGCGACATTAGGGCTTTGGAATAAATGTTATGGTCAGCTTCTCGATAGTTTTTAGTCCAAGCATTGCCAAGAGGATTATACATGGCGGCAGTAGACTCGGCTAACATGGCGGCAGCACAAGCATATCGTTTCAATATGGTGTTATAGCCACCACGAATACGATTACTTGGAACACGAGAATTGGCTAATTGTTCATGGAATAAGGTTCTCTTCAAGGGGAATGGTCTGTAAAATCAAAATACGTTGATATTTATATTTATGCGTAATCAACATCAATCAGGTTACTTACGCTAATGCAGTAGAAGGGTCAACTCCAGCAGCCATAGCTGCAGGTGAAAATGGCATATTAGATTTGGGTTGTGGGAGGGTAGCTTCTTGTGCTTCATTTTCTTTTGCAAGTTTTTCCTTTTTATTTTCAGGTTCTATAAAAAGATTAGAATTATCAGAATAGGTAAAAATAAATTTTGAATATTTATTATAAACTTACTATTCGATAAATCTTGCTTTCGTTTCGAGGCACGAGGAGGAGATGGGACTCGTTGATTGATATTGGTGGTTGCGAGTTTTTTCTTCCCAGCATCCAATGCTTCAGAAATAGCTTTTTCCTTGCTTGCATTGAGTGCCTCGAGAGCCATTTTTGCTTTGTGATTAGCGATTGCCTTGTCAGCAGAAGAGGCAGCAGCTTCAGTAGCAGCTTGATTAATCAGGGAATTTATGTCATCAAGGAGCATGTTTTTATTCTTTGAGGTCTTTGTATCTCCAGTGGTATCTTCAATGAGACCTAATTTAAGTGCTCTATCCAAAATTTGACCCTTTTATGAATAAAATATTAGATTGTTGTCAAATTCAAATTTCATTAAAATGTCTTACAGTATCAACATTATCTTCGGATGACACACTTTTCTTATCATCAGATAAATCCTTGACTTTGGATAGTGAGGAAGTTTCAGAGACATTGTCTGAGATTTTCTTGTCAATGCCTAGGCATGAATTAGAAAGGCCGGCCATGAAACTAGCATTGGCTTCTTTAAGAGCGTTCAAAGTTTTTTGGTGCATCTCTTCCGTTTCAGTGTGAATACTTTGAATTTTCTCAGCAATCTCTATATTTACTGGTCTCTCGCCACACAACTCACAAATATAAGTGTCTTTAAATGGTAATCAGGAATTAATAAACCAGTAAATCTCAAAATTTAAGTAATAAACTCACTAGGGGATATAGTAACAAGGTTTCTTTTGACTTCTTCGTTGTTTTCCTCAATAGGTTCCTTTTTATTGGCATTAGAAGCAGCTAATTCTAGGGCTCCTTTGCCACTGCATTTGCTAATATCTGGAACTAAACGAGAGTTGTGCCTTCGAGAACTTCCAGTGTTGGCAGTCAGACTGGCCATTTTTGCAGAATTTCTTTCTTCAATTTCACTATACATGGCCATCATACAATCCAAATGTTGCCAATATCTGAATTAAAATTTATAATGAGAGTAAATAATATTTAAAATTGTAGAAATAGACAGCTTACTTGCAACGTGTACATTGGACAAGTCTCTGGCGTGTATTTCTAACTCCACACGCACATCTAAGAAGGAACCATGTGGGAAAATCAGAAGGAGCCAGATCTATTCCGTTAACAATTCCAGAAGCACCAAAAGGTTCCACAGCTTGCACCTCTAGTTCATCATCGGTATCACTCAAAGCTGATGGAGATACAGCAAGATAATCCGGAATTTGAAGTAACTTGGGTTCATGGCCCTGTCTGATTTCGAAGACACCTTCTTGCTTAGTCTTGTACTTTCCTTTGTTTGATCCATCGGCATTATATGGCCAATTCTGAGTAATGAGCAAGTGACCAGACTCTGCTGCCTTGGCATGCCAAGCGGAGAACAATTTCTTCTTTGATTCTGACATTCCCTCGTTAAATTGATTAACATTAGCAGATATCTTGTCAACTTTTATGTCGTTAGTTTTATCAACAATTGTAATTTTCTTTTTAGATATTACAACTACTGGATTATTCTTCTTAGGTGTTTCTCCTGAAGAAGAATCGTCAAGGGTGATATACTCAGTCTTGATAGGAACGATTGATGGAGGCTTGGTTTCGTTTTCCTTTTCAGCATGTTGAGAGGGAGGCATTGTATTCGTCAAGAGATTTTGAGATTCCTCAGGTGGTATTTCTGAGTGAATTGCTGCAGATTTTCTTGGTTTGAAAGGAATATTAAGATCAACCAAATGAGGAGCCATTGAGGGAGGTGTTAGTCCAGTGGGTAGAGCATAATTATGATCCTATATCAGATATTAATTAAAAAATTGTTAAAATTTAAATGGAAAAAGAACTCACATTATATTCTAATCCAAATGAGCAAATAGTAGGGCCATAAGATAGGGAAGAAGAGGGGTAATCCAATTCGAAATCAAAATTTCTAAAAAATGAATTAAGAGCAAAATTACTTGATTTTACTATCCATCCAAGCAGTCATCTCAAACATTGGTCCAACTAAATGAACTCCACTATCTGAGTCGTGCTTGGCTAGTTTATTCATGCTAGACCGAAAGAAATTATGAATATTATCATCTTTTTTCTTTGGCTGCAATAAATTCTCATTTAGAGATGTTTTCATAACACTATTTTCTTTGATAGACATAAACAATGATTAGAGATTAATCCTGAATATTATCGAAATAATTCAAACGAGCATATTTCCCGATTGATATTTTAAGTATATAATTATAGTGGTTTAATGCAAAACGTTATCGTCAGCTGTAATCCGAAACAATAATATTTCTAAATGCCCGGAAGTTAATATTCGCGCAGCAATTATAACAAATACTAGGTTTGACAGAATATTTTTGTTTGTTTATAACAATTGTCTGTCTTTGAAAACAAATCATGATAAATTTTCCATAAAGATTATCTCCAAGATTGTATAATAACTATATCTATTGACTCGATTGTAGTAGGTCTTCACTAAGCTGTCTTCAGTATTACTATCCATTTTCTCAGATTGAAATTCTCATGAAATTTCAAAATGAACTTCATATTGATAGTCAGAGTTTGTACATTGGTTTGTATTATTGCATCATAGTGATACCATTTCTAAAGTATATCATAATTTCTAGGTGACTTATTATTGAGCAAATCGATTGATCAAGTTTTGATTTTTTAAATTATATATAATAGATTTTTATTGTTAGTGTAGAATTATTTTAAATAGTTACAAAAATAATTATGCGAATCTGGTATAAATTGAAGAAGATAAAGGCATATTTGCGATAGTCTCATGTTTTTGAAAATTAATAAGTCAATCTTGAATCTTAAGGGGAGGATGTTGAACAACAAAACTGAAAATTCAAACTAACCTTGTTAATAAAGTTACTTCAATCTACATTGCCAATATGTATAGACTATAGTTGTGGATTACTTACGGTAGTAATTTGATATACACTTTCTAGCATTAATGAGTTCGGTAGTCCCCTAGAAATAATATTTTACATACTCTGATATTTTTCGGTTTTCTGCTATTTTTGAGCCGACTAATCGATAGTTTTAGAAAAGAATAAAATGAAGGATATAATTGATTTTATAGTACTTCTAATAATTATATGAAAGAATTGAAAAAGCAAGTATTCAAATAAAAAATGCTTTAAATAAATATTCAAATTGTACTAAATTGTAATTATTGAGTAGTTGCATGAGGAAACTTCCAGGGACCATTGTTACTTTGATAGGGATTTTGTTGGTATAGATTATGAGGATTATTTGGTGATGGCATAGGTAGATGAGGTGGAGGCTGATGGAAGATATGACCATTGCCATTATTATTTTGATGGTTAGGGTTAAATCTATTATTATTAATAGCAGCATGTCGAGATAAAATTATATCCTCAGAAGGAGTTATAGAAGATTCATTTGGTGTGTACAGAGCAAATGGAGTAGAGCCAGGTGAAGGGTGATGGTCCATAGCTGCAAGAGCTAGAGGACCATGAAGAGGGGGAGGAGGCTGGTGAACGTTGACAGGACCGGTCGGTGGATTCGAACGTTGTCTATGATGTGGAGGACAATTTGGAAACATTGCTTGATTATGCCCGATGTCACTATTGGCCGAGTTTTGTGAGACATGATTTCCCTTTTGATGGTGAGAGTACATTTGATGTGAAAGAATGGAAAAATTATTTCCAGAATTCTAAATGGAATATTAATATTAGTTTATACGTAATTTTTAAGTTTGGTTATTGGATCCTGGATTTATTTCTAGTAGTTTAGTGATACAAACATACCGATAAAGATTTTATTATTGCAGAATGAGGATTTGATGAAAGATGAGAGTTGTTGGGGCCAGCTGTCAATGAATTGGCGTTACGAGCAATCAACTTGTCTGATAAGCCAGGTGTATTGTAAATGTTGGAATTCTGAGAGGATAGCATCATTAATTCTTCAACACGTTGATGATGTTGGTATTGCTGATTAGTTCTGTGACTAGAGCCATGGTGATGGTGATGCCATTTTCCAGAGTTATCATAACCTGAGGCTTGATGGGGATGGGACTTTTGTCTAGGTCCCTGATAAGCATGGGCAGATGTGGTCATTAAGTTGGCTGGATCACTGTTTGGCTGTGTTGGATAAAGCCCCCTAAGCTGTTGAATGTTTGCATTTTGAAAGAGCTGAGATTCATTGTATCCAAACTGAAGCAGAAATTTCAAATAAGATATTGCCTTTATAAGGGAAGTGATTATTTGGATTTTGATCAACTTACAAGATCCTGAGGACCAAAGTTGGGTTGATGAAATAACTGTCTTCCTTGACCATTAGAGACTGGTGATTGAGGAAACATTTCCAAGTGTTGTTGTTGCGGGTGTTGTGGTTGAGCTGGTTGGGTCTGAGAATCTTGAAAAGAGAGTAAATTATTGTAGAGAGCAGTGAATTTTGTTACATTTGAGTCTCTGGTCATGGGAAGATTTTGACCTTGGTGATGATGCTGTTCCTGGGGTTTGGTCGGGTATGCGGTCTCTGGCATCATCGGGTTCAAATTTATTCCGCTGTCCGTTTTCCAGGATGCCTTGGAATCCTGAGAGGAGGAAAAGTTTCTACTACCCTGGAGTAGTTTGACCTTGTTAACAGGTGCATGTAATGATTCTAGTGAGATATTTTGCATTTGATGTGTCTGCTGAGAAGGATGCTGTTGTGGTTTTACTTTACATACATTATTCGATGTAGATACAATCGATAATCTAAATTTAGAAAATACAAATAAAATCGAAAATCAATATGTAAAATGTATAATGATTATCACATACACATATGTAGTAGTAATGATATGACATTTATGGATTATTAAGAGAAAGAGAGTTACAATATATTTTTCTCATATATATATATACACACACTTTCTTATACAAACGAAAGAAAGAGAGTAATCAATTCGACAAAAAAATCACTCTTTGTCTTGGAGAAAAACAGTAGATAGTAGGCCTTCTATGAGCCAAAATATGTATCAAAATAGATGTATAGATCCTCATCAAATACCTAAAACACAAACAAACATAGTACAAGGATGAGTGGATGGAAAAACTCACGAGTTATCTTTCAAAAGAGAGTCAGTCTTGGATGAATTTGAAGATTTGGTCAGACATTCATCATCGCTACTATGGAAGTTATCAGGGACTCCATTGGTTGAGCGTTGTTGTGTCTTTTCATTCATATCCATTTGCACCTCTGTAGATTGTTGGTTCCATAAAGATTTTATGAGACTCTTGTTGTCCTCAATAGCAGTTGAAGAGGAGATTGAATCATTTTTGGATATTTCACAAACCTTAACCATAGCCTTGGAAGAGGATTCATCTAGCTTGGTTGAATTTGAAGTGGGCAAGTATGAGGTTTGTTTCTTGGATGCATTACTACCATTATTATCCACGTTGGCACTATTTTTATTCAATCTAGAACCAACAGCCTTTGACCAAGAAGTACTGTTTGAATTCTCCGACTTGGCCTTGACATTTTCCTCAGACTCATTCTTGCTCTTTTCATTTGGCGCTTTTGCTTTTTTATCTCCAAATATTGCTTTTACTGTTAGGGATGGTTTTTTCCAGGCATCAGTTGCCGGTTTCAAGACAGATGTATTGATCCGTTTTACTTGAGCCTCTCCATTCATTGCTTTTTTTATGGCCTCTTTGGAGACATTTAATTCAATCTTTTTGTTTTCTGACACCTTTGGTTCTATTTTACTTCTAAAATATGGGAGTATGTAATTATAATGATTGGAAATATAATGAGAAATGATTAATACTTACTTGATGTTTCCTTGATGTGATTTCTTAATATTTACATCTGGCTTAGTTTTGGCAGAAGAGGATTTTGTCTTGGCCATGGTCTTGTTGAGACGTTTCTTTTCATTGAGTTTTTGTTTCCTCTTTAGGGATTTTGGCACCACTTCAACAAAACCAACATCAGAGTTTGTATCACAGTCGCTGTCAAAGGAATTGTACGTGTCTTGCATGTTTTTCTCTTTTTCGTCAACATCGAGGTTATTGATTTCAGTGGAATCTTCGGGGGCTTTCGAAGAATCTCTATCCGTCTCTCGATTAGATTTTGAATTCAATTTTCGGCGAAGATCTCCGTTCCGCCCACCTAGCTTCCATGGTTTACGACCGTCGCGTTTCTGAAAATTTTGACCTTCATTTTGCTTGAAATAACGATTATTCTCAGAGTTTTCATGCTCAATGTTATTGGGACCTAAATGATGGCGGACATGCCGAAAACCCGAATCCTTTTGAATGAACTTTGAACCTAGAAGAAGTAAAAGCGAATAAATATCATTTCTCATCGTATAAGATGGTATGCTTACCTCCCCTACGATTATCTCTGAAATTATTATTTCTGTAGTCTCCTCGGGTATAATGACCTCCTCGATATGTTGAGTAGTTGATATCTCTACCATTTTTAATGTTAGTGTGACTTCCAACCTGTTGATTCTCATCGTAGGCAGTTTCACCTTTGTGGTCATTTTTCTCCTGATCGATATTGTCAAAGTGCTGTCCGTTATGCAGACGATCTGAGACACTGCCTTCGGTGGCAGTCTCCCATTCATCTACATCACTATTATTATCCTTGTCTTTGGAGCCAGTTGATTGAAAGTTTTGCTTTGAATTTCTATTCTGCTGATTGTTTTGGTTTGAGCCATTTGTTGTTTGGCCATTTTGACTGAAAAAGGAAGAGGAATTTTGATTGGATCCCATAGTTCCACCGCCTCCGTCACTCTTGTCGTCGGGGTTGTTGAAGTTTTTTGATTGATTCTGGGACATTCGATAATACTCATGAGAGTCGTTTTGGTAATTGGTCCTTCGATGAGATGAGCCACGGAAAGCTCCACGTCTACCTCCACCACGAGAATTCACATAGTTATTAGGATTTCTTGGATTTTCTTCACTGCCCCCAATAGCATTAGCACTACTATTTTGATATGGAATATTTTTATTTTTCCTCTGAAAACTTTTGAATGGCTTCCTTCCGCCAGGGTTATTATTTCCTGGCGTATTATCCTCTTCAGTTGGTCCTTCCTCTTGGTCGGGATGAGTATCTTCTCTGACAGGTTTATTACCTGCACCACTTGAACCATCTTTTTGATTAGTCGAGTTGTTCTCTCCATTACATTCCTCATTATTCCAGTTTCTATTCTTGTTGTTGTTGTAATAATGATTGTTTTTGACGGATCCATTTTCATTGGCTATGGATCTGTTAACGTTGTTATTCTGAAAACGAAGGTTTACAGACTTTCCCCCAATATAAGAGGATTGGTTTGTCTGAATAGCATCCTTATTACTAGTGTCTATATCCGATTTAACATAGTTATTCTTCTTGGTGGAATAAGAATATGATTTAGAGCCAGCACGTGAAACATGATTTGTGCTGGAATTATTAGACCTAATATTATTGGTATAGGTAGATGGTTTATTACGACTGATTCTATTTGTTTCAAATTTATCTTCCCATAAAAAGTTTAAATGCTCAGATGCAGGTTGTGCATTAATCTCCATGAGAGGCTGAATAGCTGACTTCTTATTAACACCAGGTTGGTTGTTAAGACTGAATTTATCCATTGAGGATACATTTGATACATTGGTAAGGGAATTCCTGTCAAATGGAATATCATTTGGTTTGTTGTTTGAGGGCTTGGAGAGAATTTTGATCTCTGCTTGTTGTTGAATGGCTGTTGGAAGAGGCTGTTGAAGTGCTTGGGGATTTGGCTGAAACTTATTATTATAATCATGCATTTTAAATTGTTCATGAGGGTCATGCTTCAGGATATTCTAAGGAGAGAAATTTTATAATTAATAGAATTCGAATAAAAAATATAGACATGATATAATTTACAATTTTTTTGGTTGGATTCTCCAGACGATTGTTCATATCGACTGTGCCATGTGAACCAGACCAGATATTTGCATCATCTTTTTTAGACAAAATACTAGGCCTATTAAGCTGATATCGATTATTATAGTCAAATGATTGATTCTTTTGGTTGAATTGGTGATGATTATCATTTTGGGGTTCAACTGGCCCATATAGTCCGGGATTTGGTTTACGTCGATTTTTGTGAGCCTTCTCAATAGCATTGTTAAAGTCTTGAGTACGTTCATCACGTTTTTTAACTAGTCCGTAATCTTGAATATTTCCTGATGGGGCATCAAAGCTGGAATTATCAAACATTTCATGTTGGTGAAGTAAGTGATTGTCAGCCAGAATTTGAAACCCTGTATAGCTGGGTTGTTGATGAGGAGGAGGTTGATTAAGATTATGATGATAATTCATATCTAGACAAGAAGACTCTGACTTGAAATTATCATGATTATTACTGGCTTCATTGGATTCGTAGGTTTGTTTAACTTCTGATATATTATCTGAGAATGAATTATGTTCATCAGTTTTTTTCATATCATTACTGGTATTGACAATCACTTCATCATCTTCTTCATTAGATGAAAACTGTTTTTCAAAGGAATTATCCTCTTCTCCACTAAATACAAGCTGTTCATCAAAGTCAGGCTCTTCATTAACTGCTGCCCAACCGGAAATCTTTCCAACAATTTCACTAGCACCTTTGGGATTAGTTATAATTTCAGATATC
The DNA here is from genome assembly GCA_012064415.1 of Gyrodactylus bullatarudis. NCBI lineage: Eukaryota > Metazoa > Platyhelminthes > Monogenea > Gyrodactylidea > Gyrodactylidae > Gyrodactylus > Gyrodactylus bullatarudis. The sequence goes on from SSNU01000049.1 coordinate 68,152, forward strand.
TTTTCAGTTGAGGAAGGTTTTATTTCTTCTGTTTGATCCGGAGTTTCTTTAGGTTGTTGGAAAAAAGCTAAGAAATACATTACGAGATAAAAACGTACGTTTCAAGGGAACACTTTTCATCTTGATCCTTGTGATAGAGGTTTCATTCTTTTCAACTCTTTCACTGTCATTGTTCTTCTCAACTTCTAACTGATCAGGCTTAACTGTCTGATTTGGAGGAGTTGTTGTGGGCTTAGCTACTGCTCCCCAACCTGATGTTCCTACAGGAACTATATTGATATCAGGATTCTGGCCACACAGTTCTGCTTTTTTACTAGGCAACCATACAGGTGGAGGAAGCCTGTTAGTTCCATTAATTCTACCAAGGTACTGCATGCCTGATTTTGAAGCTATTTAGATTCATGATTTAGTATAAAAAATTACTTGATTTTTGAGCGATGTCATTTGAAGATCCTTTATACAATTCATTAATTAGAGAGTTAATAAAGTTTTTCGATTGTTTCTTAGATCCTTTAGTAGTCATAACAATGGGTTGAATTTCAATGAATTAATGGCAATTTTAAAAAACACCAGTACCTAAATTTACAATAATGGTGTATTTTAATGAATGATTAAAACAAAAATTATATTTAAGATTTCAATTAGAGGGCTCAAATTTGAGATCAATTTTTTCTCTGTTAATTATATCTGTTAATTTTTGTACCATAGTCAATTATGTACAAGAAACACTGTCATGTTTTATAAAATGCTGAAAATCGATGCTAATATGGAAAGTATTCATTGAATAAAAGTTCTGTAATTTTTCCTCAACTTATTGTCTAAAACTTAATCCTGTAACTCATAATATTTGTTTTACTAAGTCATATACATCCCAAACATATGGATAATAAAATTCATGTGATTAAAATTCCATCCCCCCTTGAAAGTGCTAAACTGATCGGATGGAAAATCAAAGGAAATCAATTTGTCAATCCTAACACAGCTATATGCACTATAGAGGCATCAGAAAGTAAACAAGACCTTCTTGCGCCTGGATATGGTGTTATAAAACGAATAGCATCTGTCGACAGTCACTTAGATAAAGAGTATTTAATTAATTAATATTTCAGTACCCCTATTTTTGAATTTAATCCCTGCTCTCATCATGTCGTGATGAGAGATTTGTGTGCTCAATGTGGAGCTAATCTACGAAAAATAGGCTCAATGAATGCTTCAAAACAGACACACTTGAACGCTTCAATTCCAATTGTACATACTATACCAGAGTTACATGTCAGCGAGAAATTCGCTACTGAGATAGGATTGCAAGATGAAAAATATTTAATTTCTTCCAGAAAATTGACACTTTTGGTAGATTTAGACCAGACTATACTTCACACCTCCGTGGAACCTACGTGTATTCGTTTTAAAGTAAGTGTTTAATTAGCTATTTAATTTTTTTAGAATTTGAAAAGATACCGTTTAGCTGGATCCCCAATAATTTACCATACGAAATTAAGGCCACATTTGGAGGATTTTCTTTCGCGCATCAGTAAACTTTATCAGTTACACATCTGTACCTTTGGAAATCGACAATATGCCCACCAACTTACCAGCATAATTGATCCGGATAGAAAATATTTCTCAGAAAGAATTCTTTCCCGCGATGAATGCTTTAGTTTATCAACAAAGGCCGAAAATCTCAAGTACTTATTCTAATAACTAATTTTTTATTAGAGCACTATTCCCAACAGGCATCCATATGGTATGCATCATTGATGATCGTGGTGAAGTCTGGAACTGGTCTCCCAACTTGATTCATGTTCAGCCGTACAAATTCTTTCCAGATGTCGACGATATTAACGGATATGGACTAAAGAGATCTTACTCTTCTGAGAATGAAAATCTGGAAAAGAAAGAAAATAAACCATCCTTTACCACGCCTGAAGACGAGGAAAAGTATTTAGACTCTCAGGATGAAGATTACCTTATTAAATTGGAGAATATTCTGAATAAAATTCATAGAAATTTCTACATGGAATACGATAAACGTTTCACACAAGCCATTAGAAGAACGGAAAATTATTCTGACGAGCTCAAATTCAGCCGATCCATCATACCAAACATTTCTGATGTAATGAGTGATTTGAGAAAGGGTATCCTTGGAGGATCAGCTACCTGTGTAACTCTGAGTGGTCTTGTCTCTCATCCTCGTGAACCAAATTCATCTCTCATTGGAAAGCTGGCCTTGAATATGGGTGCAATTTTGAGGACAAACCTCTATCTACCACCCCTCAATGATCCTTCCAGCAATAATACTCTATCTGATACTGAAAAATTGAAAAGAGAAAAAGAATCCCCAGAGAGCACTCTAACATTCTCTGTGAAATCAGATAATGATGTTGACAGGAATCGTCAAGATAACGAGTAAGATTTGTCTAGAAAATATCCCCATCAATATCTCATATAAACCATTGTAACATGATCTTAAGAAGAAGAATCTATTTGATACCATAAAATATAAAATGAGTTCGAGTGTTGGAAATTTTAAATGAAGTATTTAACGAAAATAATTCTCCATTATGTCATTGATGTTCTGAATTTTTCAAATCGCTGCTCAATTTTCTAGGACATTTTGACATAAAAAAATAGTAATCTCATCTTGGAGGGGATTCGTTTTTTATGACGACTGTGGGAAATTATAGGATAAATGGGCAAAAATTTCTAACGAAAATAGTTCGATAGTTTTGCGACCAGAATCTAAAGTTTTAATTCTATAGATTTGGCCATTTTTTTCTATAGTTTTATTCTCTGTTTTATTAATAATATAATTTTCAGAAATATTTATACCTCAGTTTTGGTTGGATGCAATCAAAAGACTGACAAAGTCCTCCAAGCTCTCAACTACATCGAAAAGAATATAAATCCCGGTCGACCACTTCATATTGTCAATCCCTATTGGATATGGGGTTGTCATTATTGTTGGACGAAAATGGATCCTAAAAAGTATCCTCTCGACAGGGATTATAATAGAAATCTATTCAATCCCTTCTCCTCTCATTCTGGTCAGTCAAGAAGCATTAGAAAGAGGATACAACGCGAGAGACATTTTCATCGAATGCTCTCCAAGAATGAAAAACAATCAGAGAATACTGTAACAAAGTACGCATTAAGCATAATTTATTATTTTTCTTTATTGTTGTAATTTTCAACTCTCGACCAATCATATTTCATCATTATTTCTATTGGTTATCATTTGAGTTTGTGGCTTCATCTTTATTTTTCAATAGGCCTGAAGATAAAATTGAAGATTTGATTGATGAAAATGCTCAACAGTCAGGCTCAGATAGAATAGCGACCGATTCAGTGGACCCATTGAAAGAGAAACCCTGTGAGAAGCCTTACGACTCTGAGGAAATCGACAGGAGTAATTCTGAGTCTGAGATCGTCAAGGGCAAGTCAGCCGGTCGGGTTATTCGTCCCAGTGGGAGAAGTTCCAAATTCCTAACCGAAATGAAGGTGAAGGACAAGTTCAAACGTCAAAAGCTCAACCCAAAAGATGAACCTGTCTCCCAGGAGGAACTCTCATTATATCTTCCAAAGTCTACTGACAACTTTCTTGTGAAAAATCCCCTCATTCATCTTCCCCCAAAGGTGAGTTCCACCTCTATTAATAAGCGAAATAATATTTTTTTTTCATTCTACATCTATAAAGATAACTTTATCCGAGATGCAGAATGAAAAATTGTTATACTTGACCAGGTTCTATCCACTACTTTACCACTCAAATTAGATTAGTAATTTAGCTACTGTTATTGATTGTATCACTTTTAATAATTTTCCCATTTTGAATTGGAAAAAAATAATTGAAGAAAATTGAGTAAAGCCACTTCTACATCCATCAGGAGCAACAAAAGGTCACTCATGTAGTGAGAAAAAACTTATTATCCAATTTAAGAATAACAATCGATAAGAGAATTGGGATAATATCAGAGTATAGAATTAATCATTTGGGAAATTAGCAAATCAAACCAAGTACATAATACGCTGTATAATATATTTATGTACAGTCAGTATTCCGATTTGCCGGTCAATTTTTATCACCTATTTTTCTACTCTCAAAATAAATTTCAACATTACCTTATTACTTATGAGTAGACATATCATATCAAAAGGTTCGTTAAATTTTAGAT
>SSNU01000049.1:73138-101232 GCA_012064415.1 Gyrodactylus bullatarudis
GATAGCTAGTTTATGGTACAGATGGGATGAGAAAAATAAGATCTATCGATTAGTACTTGTTGTAATCAAATCTAAAATTTAACGAACCTTTTGATATGATATGTCTACTCATAAGTAATAAGGTAATGTTGAAATTTATTTTGAGAGTAGAAAAATAGGTGATAAAAATTGACCGGCAAATCGGAATACTGACTGTACTTGTTTTCAAATTATAGAGAAGAGTGCGTATTTTATAAATGGGAAGAATGTCTATCATAAATCTCGATTATTTTCTCTTCCCATAAGCTATGAAAACGACAGCAATATTCATGATCTATTGAACATAGTTTGTTTTATTCTATTCTTGCTCAAGATCTGTTTAAATACATGTTCTCACTTGCATTACATTTTTATCAAACATTTTATAAAAATTTACTACTACTTAGGCAACATCAGATATGCTGAACGAAATAGAAGATGCCTTGTTAGAGGAAAAAACTGCCTTGCATAAGACAATGCCACCTGAGGCAGAGCTATTCAATGTTAATTCCTCCTCAGACTCTTCCTCAGATAATTCATCGATTTACTCAGAATCTTCACAAAACTCTTCTAGTAACAAGGGCAAGAGATTTCCCAAGAGCGGTCATAAACGACATTATTTCGACTATACAAGCAGTAGTGATGAGGGCATCTATGCCAACTATAGCATGGTCCTTGATCATGAAGGCAACCAGCCATTGGATCTTGAGAATGACGACAGAAAAGCTACAATGCTTCTTGATAGAAAGCCAGCTCGTCGATTCAAGGCCACATTCCAGAATAAGGAGGGTTGCGAAGAGGACGATGAGGACCTGACTGAAGATGGAGAAGACTCCAATTTCGACATTCTCACTAAACGTATCAATCTCAATGATAAAATCATGAATATTCGCCGACTTAGAGTGAGTGCTTATTTCGATATTTTGACTTTACTTCAGAAATGCAAGGAATCTTTCAAGAAATTTCTCATAAATCACAGGATCACTGAATTTTTTTCTCTTTAGCTCAGAAAAGATTTACTGCTCCGCCGTAGATCGAGAACTATTGATCAGGCTGATCTAGTGAAAATAAACCAGAGGATTTGGAAAGTTCAACGAATGATGCGAAGAATTAACGCAGAAATCCGACACTACAAAGCACGAGGGTATTATCGTACAAAACAAGACTTTAGCAAAAACTTGGACGATTCCCAAAAGACACACTCGAGGAAGAATTCTTGCCAAGAAAGATTTATTCTCGACACTGACGATTCATCGAGGGGTAAACATTCCTCTGAGGACTTTTGGGACCCTGAATATCCAAAGGGTTGGAATAAGAGTGGAAGTTTTACCAAGAATCGCCTCTTTGTCGATTCTCCTCATATTCATTCTGACCCTGGACTGATCATGTTTAGTGGGGGAGAATTCGAACGTGAATGGAACACTTGTCCTGAAGGTTATGACTATGCTGATGCCGAGGAAATCAGAGCATTCCTTCGATCCGAAGATCTCAACGAAGAGTCAACTTCTTCAAGATTCAGAAAGATGAAGTCAGACAGTCTGATTAACCTGACCACAGTGCTGCGAGAAGACTTGAAACCTCATCTAAATCTAAATGAGAGTTCCTCTAGCTCGACAACCTCCTCCAGTGAGGACAGAAATGGATCCGATGAAGATGACTATGTAATTGATGATAACCTATTCAAGGAGTATATGTGAAAAAACACTCCATGACTGCAGCTCTCTAATGTGAATGATCCTTGATGCAAATAATAAATGATCCTAGTTTTATCATTGTATAAAAAAATATTTATCTATTTTTGCAATATTTTCATTATACCCACCTATTAAAATTCACTCTCGAAATCTTTTTTTTGTATCATTTAGTAAATATATACTAAATATATTATGCATCCAATATATAGAAATATATTGTATATCTTGTATATATTTGAATACATAAATCATGTATAAAGAGTCGATTTTTATGAATGAAAACAAAGAGTTGTAGTAAATCTAATATCAGTTATTTTATTAATTATGTGTATAAAACTGGGTGAGTTCAGGAGGATTTATCAAAAGGATATATGGAATTATTCTTCATCTCTTCAATAAGTTGATCGAATCTGAGTTCTCTTCCCCTTGGCACATTGTAGGTTGAGGAGAGACCCTGAGGGTTTGACGGAGTGACACAATCATTATCCGGTGATTTCCTTAGACAATGGTCAATTTCAATGCTGCTAAAAAAGGCGACTGACTAAAAAAATAGTTAGAAATTAAGAGTTGACCGAGTTTTGGACTCGTTAGTACTGTTAATTTCTCTCACCTTGGGTAGATCACGCATTCCGAGACGATGTACAAAAAAGGAACGAGTGATTAGATTTGATATTTGTAGTAAGTAACCGAATAGTAAAGCGTCATCTTTATGTACAATATATCTAAATTCATCATGGATAGACAGAGCCAGTCTTGGCGTGTAATGCAATTTCTCAGCGGATACCTGACAAAGCCATCGAATGTTGACAAGCATAACATGAAGATAGTCAACAGCACTACTCTGCACCACCCAATTAACACGACTCGGCATAAACTATTGAGAGATCAAAAGTTAGAGAGCTAGTTCATGTATGTACATACATAGAATTTTTGATACAAAAAAGTCAATATTTTTCATCAAATTCCATTATTATAACATGATAGTGTAATGAGCCAATAAAAATCTGATGATTAATAGGCTATAATTTGAATTTTAAAATTGCACCAAATTTCCAGCATTCAGTTCAAATTATTTCTTAAAAACGTGCCATTATTAGTAGCTTTATTCAGATTTTAATGACTAATTGGGATTCGATGAAAAATAAGTTTTAACCCTTCATGTCCCAAATTATTTATTTCATCACACTATTAGTGACCTTGAAAAAAATAATTAGGCTGATTTCGAATCTAAATTCCTTTTTGAAACTCGACTTAACATATGAGAAAAACTAAGCAGGCCATTGAATATTTGAAATCCATAGTTATTGTTTTACGATAAAAAGTTATTCTATTTTTTCCCAAGGCCTCAGCAAATAGGTTTTCAAAAAAAGTTAAAAATATTTTTTAAATATTCGACTATATTAAGAAAATCATCCTTCCTAAAGTAACTTTGGTAGCTATTTTTATGAATTTTACTAGAAAGTGTTGTGTTCCGATGATGGAACAATGGGATGACATGAAGGGTTAAGGAAATCCATCGATAAATTACCCCAAGAATTAGGATTATCATGAATTGCAATGGTCTAAAAATTATAGATGGGAGATTAACGAACATCATTCTTTACAAAGGCAGGATTTAGGCTTTCTGTAATGGATGCATTCAAGAAAGGCGTCTTGGGCTGATCTAATCGGGCAATCTTTTCCATCTCATTAAAGACGACTGATTCTGTGCCCCCAGACCATGTTCCTTTTTCCGGACCAATTCGAGCTTTTTTACCTTTTGTAGCTGCCAAAATGGAATGAGCCTTTCGATTTGCTTGTTCATCCTTGGAAAAAAAGAAACCACATTTTACTTTATTATCATTATTAATAAGGAAACGCAGAAAACAGCAGAGATGACAGCACTTCACGGGTTGAAATGAGCAATTTAAAAACTGAGTACTTTTATTCCTCAAAAAACATATTTAGAAATTTTCGTCATTTTTTATCTGATCCATCAATTAATATAAATAGAAGAGAAGACTTTCATGAATTATTGATTCAGCAAATGGTTCAGATTCCATTATGGGTCAAAAAATTTTCCTATTTGACTGATATTCAATGTTTTACTGTATACCATATCATGGCCATCATGTGTGTAATTAACTGTATTTTGGGCATATTTTTTAAAAATTAGTAAATTTTTTCCTTTCTGAATAGAAAGTCAAAAAACCAATTATTTTCGAATTTTTGAAAGCTATAAATAATCACCTCTAGGCATCTTAAAAAGTTATCCCTACTGTATGTATAACTTAATCATCAGCTGGGTTGAGTATGTCCTGAGAATTTTCAAGTAAATATTCACTTACTGTCATGTTTAGACAGAATCGTTTAAGAAGAGTCTCAGTAAAATCGAGTCCTGCACCGTAGAGTCTTGCATAGTTGAGAACTTTTGCCGAATCCCGAGATATTTTATGATCTTGAGCTAGCTTGGAGTGAAGATCTGTACCCTGAGATTTTTCTCCCTGAAGCATCATCCAGCTGAAAGGAGTAGAACCTTGGATAGAATATTTGGCATCTCCGATTAACCCGGCTATCCATAGTTCCTGGCTGTCGACATCGGCCCCGACAAAGACGAAATTACCCTCAGGATCTTTGGAATTGCCATCAGTCATGTATGATGTTTGTATGAGAGCCTTAACTTCACTGCCTACTCGTTCCCCTTCTACGTTGCTAGCTGTGAGCCAGAGTGGTTCCACTGCTCTCCTTGAAACAGTACCTGCTGTAATAACTTGCGGAAGGATGGCTCCACTGAAACGAAAGATTAATCTCATATAATTCCAAATGCAGGGCAATATTACTCACAAACCAGGAGACTTTTCATCTGGCCTATTGACCCATAGAACTAGCTGGTCTCTATAAAATGGAGTAAATTATATTAAGAAAGCAAGAGTTGAAAAACATTCTCTCCAAATTTAAATTACCTAATGCGGGTGGAGTAACTCTGCCAGAAGGAGCACTGAATCTTTTCGCTGAGCAACTTTTCGGCAAGTGATTGGAGCTTCTCATCACTATGATCAGCATGCAAGTTTCCATTGGTAATGTAGATCTGGAAGGACTTGCTCAAGGGATTGCCGACAGAATTTTCATAGCCATCCTTTAAAGAAAAGGGGAAAAACAAAATAAGAATCAGCAAAAAGATGAGAAATCCATATCATCCCTATCCACTTACAGGATGAGGGAGTTTTGATAGCCAAAAGCATTTGATCATCGGATTGATGGGCTCATTAATTTGAGATGCAGAAGAGGTCTTCTTAGATTTAGGACTAGAGTTGGGAGATGAGTTTGGTGAGCTTTGATATTTCTTTTGATCATGCCAATGCTCTGAGCTTTGCACTTGAATGTGCGGAAGTAATTGTCTTAGATCCATTTTCATCTAAAATAAATACATTTTAACACACTACTAGAGCAGTGAACATGCTGCTCAGGTTTATTTTCCTTAGGCAAGAAATATCAAAATTTGATTGCCAATGTTGCTAGTAACCAAGATAAATTTGCGAATTTTATCTGATCAGTTAAGAAATAAATTTCATCTTCATTCATCTCTGGCTATTTACACGAGTCTTTTATTATTTGATTGGCTGAGATTTCGTCAAGAGTTGAATATTTAAAATACAAAATCAGTCCTAAACAAATCAGTCATAGGCTGTAATCCCAAATCAGAAGATGTAGAAAGAACTATTTGAAAAATGTTACATGTAAAAGAGAATGTCACCTTTGGCTATATTTACCCCCCCCCCATACACACACAAATTACACAGTTTGTATTCGAGAGAGAAAAAAAGGATGCATGTTTTTTAACTAACAACTTTTGGTGATCTGGTGGGTGAATCAGGTCTCCTCAAGGAATTCGTAAACTCTTTCAACTTCAAAAGGGTCTTTCGAATTCTAGATATTTCATCCTTCTCGGCTGGAATAGCCGAGAGAAATTCTGAGAGATGGCCGAGGACAATACAATCATCATCGTTCAACTTGACTCGATCAGGATCATTTGTAAAAGATTCCAAATCCTTTTCCAACTTATTCTCAATAAAGCTAGTCCAATAATTTAAATAGGTCCTGTAAAAGATTTTTTTGTGAGGGTTAGTTTTTCCCCGAATTAAAGAACCAAGCAGCAACTCACTTGTAAGGGAAATCGACAGTTTTTTCTCCAGTTGCATCAGACTTTGTAGCAGGAATGATATCCTTTAGAATGTATTCAGCGTCAAGATGATTATCAGACATTGAATTGTTAGCTAGGTAATAGAGAGGATCTCCATATGGCTCTGGTAATTTGCCCGGTATCAACAGGGACCATTTATGTTGCTAATAATAGATTTTATAAAATGTAAAATAGTTTTAAGTTTTCCGTTCAAATTTACCTGGTCATAATGTAACGGTAGGCCTTTCCAACAAAGCCTCAAAAGCTTTACGGCTATTCTCATCTGAGTGGAAATTTCTGTAGGTCCTTTTAACAAATTGTCTTTAACTGGTTTCTTTACTAGGTCTCTGTACCATCTGGAAAAAGATAAAAAAAGCTAAAAAGCTTACTACCGAGCTATATTATGTCTTCTGGCTTGCATTGGTCTAATTCTGATCAAGAAATATAACACCTTTTTCGTTTTTCTACAGAACGATACAAGCCAGATAGCAAGCGAATAACGATAGCCAATATAATTTTAATAAATTATCATAGTTACTCAAAAGTAAGCATACATATTTTTAACATATAAAAGTAAACGATTGATTGAAAATTTAAGAACTCACTTTGGCGACTCGTAGTAAGCATCAGGTATATTATTTTTCTAAAGCAAGATGAATAAAATAGATCTTACTTTTGTTGGTTTCCTCGGTGTGGTCCAGTCCAGATCCCAAAGCCAAGGATCGTTTTTGTAACTAAAGAAGATGAAGAATAGAATAAATTCATTGGAAAACTAACAGATCATTCTTGCCATAGTTTTCCAAATTCTTTTGCGCCAACTCTTTGAGAATATTCTTCTGATCGAGGTTTATTTTTGAGTAGACACTCTCGCAAGACTTGATAAAGTCAAACCAGCTCTTATTGATAGGCAGGTACATTTTACTCATTTCTAGTAGGCCAAACAAAGTTGCATTATGAGGAAAACTAAAAGAGAAGAGTAAAGAAGAAGAGGATAATTACTTTTTACGAAATTTGGGAAAAACAACTCTGAATATTTCCTGAGTCATTTGTACATCATTGGCACAATAAGTCATGAGATTCTGAAAGTTTTCTCTAACATCAACAAGGGACCCTTTAACAAAGATATCTCGACTTTCTTTTGTCTGGATAGCAGGTTTCTTACAATGGAACTCATAGACATCAAGCAAATTATTCATAGAAGTTTTTGAGATCCAGTCTAGGTTAGAATAATCCTCTTTCTCTGTTGATTCTTCAGTGGTTAAACTCTGCTGATGCCGATCAACAAAATCCTTCCATACTTTATTCGAAAAGTTACTTTTTGACGCGGACGATTTCAAATATTTCTGTGTACTAGTAAGTCCAGATAGAGAAATATGCAAGGACATTGTGTCGAGAAATCTGGTTTTTGATAATTCAGGGAAATATTCTTCTTTGATTCTAGCTCGATCATAACTGATAAAATGTCCAACTACAAGTCTGTTATTCAAGCTCAACCCGAGAGGGATATAGTTATCCAAAGATGAAGAGAATTCATCATAAGAGTTGTTAATAACTTGAGTCGAAGTCCAGGAATACCAGCATTTATTGCCCAAAGCGATAGCCATAGTTGGCATGGAGCCATCCTTGACGAGGACTTCAGTATCAAAAAATAACAAATCGTCATCAGGAAAGTCTACCTTTATCATTTCACTGCCAGAATATTTTGTCCAACCCGAAGTAAAAGACCATTCTAATGGAAGTGAAGGTGGGTCGTTGATTTTTTCACAAAGTGAAACATATGGATCAACGAGAGATTTTGAAATACTTTCGAGGTGCTCTTCAACATTATTTCCAAGGAATGAAATCAAATCAATATTTTCTTCAATTTCAACTTTTGCATAGTTGTCTATGTTTATTCCATGCTGATTTAGATTATTGAGAACCTCATGCATTGCATCTGATCCACAGGTTTTATATTCACCAAACAATTTTGATCTTAGCTTTTCCTCAAGTATGGGTATCTTTAGTTGATTCATTGAATGTATATTTCTAGAAGCGTGTCTAGCATTAAGAAGCCTTGATAACATTTCATAAATGTTCAAATAAGAATTATACAAACAAGTAAATTTAAATTAATTGCTTTTAATACTTGCAGAGGTGAAAATTCAAATTCGAAAAAAAGAAATTCTCAGTGAGAATTTCTCACTTTTCTTCTATGAATTTCTGATAATTCCAGTTGACAATGTCTAGTAGACATGGACTAAATTTGAAATAGAACAAAAAATAGAAGTAAAATAATAAATATGAACCTTAAGATCTATGTAGATTCAGTGAGTAATAGATAATTACTCAATCATTCTAATTTTGATTATACAACATACTTCAAAGTACAAACACCAATTGTGAAAAATTTTAGCTTAGATGATTTTTGATTTCCTTAGTAAAATTGAAGTACACTCGCAGACAAAGTATTATTTCAATTTTATTCTCGCACTGCGTAGATACTCAATGAGGCGTAATTCCCGAGAATCTTCCTTTGCAATATTTTCATTTTCTCTACAATTAAAAATATGCCTGAAGTTATCAACATCCAAATAGGTCAATGTGGAAATCAGATTGGAACAAAATTCTGGCAGACAATAGCCAAGGAACACTGCATTGATGCTGATGGCAAGTATTCTGGCGAGGATAAAAGATTCGAGCGTCTAAATGTTTATTTCCAGGAACTAGAGAATCGCTTTGTTCCGAGAAATCTTCTCGTAGACCTGGAACCAGGCACCATTGAGAGCATTCGTAATTCAGCCTTGGGCACACTGTTCAGACCGAGTAACTTTGTAAATGGCCAAAGTGGCGCTGGGAATAACTGGGCCAAAGGCCATTACACGGAAGGAGCTGAATTTATTGAGCAAGTATGCAACTTTCTGATTGAGTCATAATAATTTTCTAGGCTATCGAAGTTATACGCAAAGAGGCCGAGTACTGTGATTGTTTACAGGGATTCCAGCTTTGTCATTCCATCGGCGGGGGAACTGGGTCTGGTATGGGTACTTTGCTAGTCTCAAAGATGAAAGAGGAATATCCTGATAGGATAACAGCTACCTTTTCTGTCGTGCCTTCACCAAAGGTAACTTGATCTGAATAATGGGATTGAATGATCTTTCATTTAGGTTTCAGATACTGTTGTTGAGCCGTACAATGCTGTTTTGTCTGTTCACCAGCTGCTCGAGAATACAGATGAGACTTTTTGCATTGACAACGAGGCCTTGTTCTCGATTTGCACCAAGATTTTGAAGTTGCCCAGTCCAAACTATGAGGATATGAACACTCATGTGGGTAATGTAATGAGTGATCTTACAACTTCCCTCCGATATCCGGGCCAACTAAACTCAGATCTACGAAAGCTGGCTGTCAACATGGTGCCCTTTCCGAGGCTTCATTTCTTCGTCTCCTCCTACGGTCCCCTGATGAGCCAAGAGTCGAGAAAGTTCAACTCAAATTCTGTCGCAGACCTGGTGAAGATCTTGGACGATAGAAAGTACGTCATGGCTGATTGTGACCCTCGGACAGGGAAATATTTGACTCTGGCAGCAATATTCAGAGGCAAAGTGTCCACGCGAGAAGTGGACACTGAAATTGCCAAGCTGCAGGAGAAGAAAACGTGTCCCTTTGTCGAGTGGATACCCAACAACGTCAAAGTGTCCATATGTAACAAGGCCCCAGTTGGCTATGCCAACCGAGTCACTTTTGTCTATAACACAACCTCGATTCAGAGTCTTTTTATTCGCATTCGAGATCAGTTCTTGCAAATGTTTCGCAAGAAGGCTTTCCTCCACTGGTACACTAGCGAGGGAATGGACCCTTCAGAGTTCACAGAGGCCAACTCAAACATTAACGATCTCATCTCGGAATATCAACAATATCAAGAGGTCGGCATCGACACAGGGAATAATGAAGCCCCAGCTGAGGATGAACAATAAAAATATTTTTTTTCTAATTTTACAATCCATTTAATTGATAAGATAATGTGTGTAGTGATAACATTGTTAGTATCGATCAAAAATAAAAACATTTTAAATTTTTTCACACGAAAATATTTTATGCGACACTGGGAGGAGATCAATTTACATTGCAAAAAGAACTGCAGTGTTACATTTTCGATATTACAACGAAAATTCCCTATTGCTTTATTTAGTGAGAAATAATGTAAAATTTTCCATGGATGTAAATTGAAATTACAATTTTTACTCTTCAAGTCCCATAATTAGATTTTTTCAATATAATCCAAATTTATTAGAGCATTTATAGATGATAATCTCGAAAGTATTGACTCTTTGAAGGTAAAGACAATAAAGCTATTACTTGTTGCTCTAACATCACTATTGGATGCCCAGCAATTTTAGTAAACTATAACAAAGATAATAACCTCTTATGGCTCATTACTATGAAATTCTTTATCTTTTATAAAACATATTTCTTAAAAACAGTTGATACTATGTCATTAGTAATCAGTATGGCCTCAAAAATAGTATCAAAAAAATTTGAAAAATACTACTGCTTTTAGATTAAATCTTGAGATTAAATTAGATATCATTCGGCTTATGCATTCATAAAGCCTCGCTTAAACTGATTCAAGTTTCCAATTGATGAAAAGACCTTGGCCAGATATTCCCGACTTTAATCCTGAGACAAAAATTCTTGTTGCAGCAGATGCTTTACCTAGAACAGGGAAGGTTCCCTATATTCTGCCTATCAAAAAGCTCAGACAGAGGTCTAGGCATCGTGTATGCATTCAGAAATTTTATCTATGCCTCGATACAGAATAGCCCATGAAACCGAGTCCGATCCTACTTTGTCTAAATGCCTCCCTAGCAGATTGAATCAAGAAAATTCCAAGCGACATTAGGCCATATTTCAACATCACTGCAAGTTTTAATTCCTAAACAACTTTTACATTTCAATGTCAATTAGCCAGGAACATGCAAAGCTCCTTCCAAGGCTTATACCTTCTCACCATGGCTTAAGGCAGACATTCCATGGCAGAGAGTGCACATTGATTTCACAGGGCCCATAGACAATCATTATTTTCATAATCATTGTTGATGCAGCCTCGAAATGCCCGGAAAAGTCAAGATGATTAAGACGCCTGACACCAGTGCAGTCAATCAAGAGACTTACCAGACTTCTTTCATTATTCACATACTAGAATGATGGCCAAGTCGTCAAAAGCAATGCTCGATCATTCTAAAAGATCATCAAAGATTTAAGAATGTATTATAGAATTTTAGCAGACAGAAATATCCTGAGGGAGAAACTTCATGTTGGTAGTCTTTTTCTTCTCATTTGAGCTTAAAATACATAATCATTGTACAACATTACAAGAGAACGAGATTGTAATAAAAAACAGGAGAGAAAATCTCATTTTATTTCTTTCAGTCTCTATTCCTCTGTGCAATGCACAATGCACTAAGAGTAATACAGTAGGATAGTTTTATTTCTCATTTCCTCTAAATCATATGTGTTCTCATACTCATACTCCTCAACTATGGACTATGGTTATACTCTCTCTATAGTAGTAGTAATATACATACTGGTATTTCATTCAAAAAATAAGCTCACACATTCACAAATCTCTCTCAGTGTAATTAATTAGAATTACACACATACAATGTTGACGAAAATATCATCAAGTCTGAATGAATATTGTAAAAAAGGGAGGGAGGGGTAAGGAGGGAGTGTGTGTATTTGTATGCTATAGAGATGGTGAAAAGACTGTATTGATAAATAAAACATAAACAGGGGATACTAATGGCGTATGAGATCAGACTATGAGCTGATTGGCTAACTCAAAAATTTCTTTAGAAAAGATTAAACAAACTTGTAACGAAATATAGGAGAGGATAATCGAAAATTCAATTCGGAAGACTCCCCCAGCATGAACGGATTCCGTGGACTATTCAAGAACATCGGCAGTGATAATGGAGAGGAGGTTACGACAGCTCCACCATTGCCACCACCACCCCCTGTGGAAAGTGATGGGTCAATGAGTAGCTCCTTTTTCAGTAATACCTCGTCCTTTTTTCAATCTGTGCAAGCGAAAAAGGATAACCTCGTCAGTAATATAAGCTCTTCCATTGGCCTAGGCCATAAACAACCAGTGTTTAAGAGGAAAGAAAACAGTGATGACAGCAGTGCCTCAGAATACGGAGACGGAGGAGACTGTCCAAATTATGAGGATTGTGAAGAGATCTTGAAGAAATCTCAATCCTTTGACTCAATCGAGAGTATGAACGAAGATGAGTATGCAGAATGTCATAATAAAGTCGTTGAAATCTACACCAAGGCAACTTCAGCGAATGGGTAAGAGAGAAAGAGACAGGTTGTTTGACTAAACCCTTTTCATATTATTTCCAATAATTTGGGGTTGATTACAAAAAGTCGTTTTTTTACAATTGGTCTAAGTCCTTTTTACAAAAAGTCTAAGATCTATTCGGTCTATTTTCAAATGCCTAAGTCTGTTCACAGAAAGTATAAGTGATGTATGCGGGCGGATATTATCATTTGGCCTAACAAATTTACACGTTCTATAACTATACATGAAATATTTATCACTTGGCCTAAGATTTTCTACATTAAGTCTTAGTTCAGAATTTAAATAGTTGAGAACTAGCGTTTTTATTGAAAAAAATATCATTCAAATAATTTTTTCCGCTTTTGACCGCATCCTTTTCTTTTTCGGTCTTCCTCGTTTCAAATTCGTTTCGATAGCCTCTAATTCTATGTCATCAAGATTTTGGAGATCGCAAAAATTGAAGGGTGTGTTATAAGCTTTTATCAAACTAGATCTTAGACTTTTTGTAAAAAACGACTTTTACCCTTAGACTTTTTGTAATTAACCCTAATAATTTATTATGTAAGCAAGAGTAGAACAAATTGTTGAATAATAATAGGCCATAACTTCCAAACTTCGAAATTCGAAGCTGCTATGAAATCTGAGATAATTGAAAAAAAAGGAAATTTCTAAAATTCACCCTTAGAAATACTCAATCATATCTTCTTCCATGTTCAAAATTGTAACTTTCAGATGAAAGCATGTTTATCCAAATGTTTCGGGGGACTTACGGGGTCCTGTGAATGCATTGTATAACATTACGAACATTAGTCATTAATGACTCATTGCACAAGGGATGTGGATAATAACCCCACCCCATGTGAGAAAAATAGTCGGAAAGATTTTCTCAATATTTAATTCTGATTTTCAATTTCAAGAAGATTTTTAAAGTTGCTTTCTACAAATTCTATTAGAAATAGCCCTACTAAACAGAGTCGATCAGCGGAAAAATCTCTTTCGAAAGGTATTAATTTAATTGAAAATTAATTTTTAGCCTATTTTTGAGTAAATATGTCTGCTTACAAGTAGTCACGGTTTACGAAAGAGATTTTTGAGGGGTAGAAATTAGGGGGATAACTTTTACACAGTTATTAAAGAGGGAGTACTGTTCGAACTAAAAAAATTCCACCAAAGGATTTCCCACAGAATTCAAGGTAAAGGTCGCTTTTTTCGTCGGAATATCTTACTCCACGAACTCTGTCCACAACTGTAACAATTTTATGCTGTGCTCAGAACTCTCTCATCTCATAAGTTTTGGGTGTATAATTCGGGAAAGAGTGAAATTTTAGGGTTAAGTTAGTTGCCCCCTTGTCATTTAGATAAATTACTACAAACAAGAGGGAGCAGAATATCTTTATTTTAGTAAAAGTAGACCAAGTTGAAATATAACCAATCAGAAGGTTGGCTTTTGTACTGAAGTTCTTTATAATATTTGTTTCATAAATAAAAAAAGACTTTATTAAAACTTAGGTCAATATTAGAATTCTCAGCCATGGTCATCCAAACGTTTCGACCGTGATTGTCTTCACATACCTTCTTCAGTGGTACGACAAGTTTGTCAAAAAACAAATTACTATTTACCACTGAAGAAGGCGTGTGAAGACAATCACCGTCGAAACGTTTGGATAACCATGGCTGAGAATTCTAATATTGATCTAAGTTTTAATAAATTTTATTATAAAACTAATTTTAGATCATTTTTCACTGATTCGGAAAAAAAGACTACTACAGTCTTAGAAACTCATCTTATGAGGAAAATTTTCTGGCTCTTCATTTCAGACTATTAGGAAAAAAACGCTCACTTTTTGGATGTGATCCTAAATCTATAATTACTCATTTCAGATATAACAATTAACACGCACCAACATCATAAATGAATGAATCAAATAAAAGAAAGTTCCAAAAAGAAATGCTTTTGGGTTTCCGGAGCTAATCTGATAAATTTTTTTAATTTCGCCTTTTTACATTTTCCCAAACTCTGTAAGAAGTGATCCAAATTTTCTTGGCTTAATATCACAATTAGTCATGGAAGTTGAACGAGATCCGAGGAAATTGAATTTACCGGCCTTCGTTTTCTGTATTATGGTGTTTTGAGAATTCTTGAGAACCATTTCAAACGTTATCGCATTTGTTGATTATTAGACTTTTCTTGAAAATGCAATTTTATTCCTTAGATATTCGATCGGTGACCAGGACTTGAAGATTTTAAATGAAATCCTCGAGGTGAGCATTAATCCATCTCTTTGAATAAATAGATTAGTTCAAAGAATGTAATATTATTTTCTGAACCATAACTCTCATCCATCATCTGTACTGTAGCGGCACACAGGTCGATCAAAATTCACCAAGTATTTCAAAGAAAGGGTAAGCTTGTTAGCAGGGGCAAAAAATAAAACTTTTCATCCTCTTCCATTGTATAGCTGGAAAACGAAAATGACAGTCTAGATGGAAGAGTTTTTGACAATATTTGTAAATTATGGAGAGCTTGTTTGAATAAGTGTGACGAAGCCGATGACACTTATCCCGCTGTTATATTAATGCAACTCACCTATACAATTAATAGAGTAAACAGTGAGTGCTATTGATTTTTGAGGTATTATGATTAAAAATTTTAATTGAGTCAATTAACAATGACCAGAGAAAAGATTGAATTTTTTACCTTAACCCTTTCGTGAGATTCGCCCTATTCAAAGTGGGAAATTCTCAGTTTTTACGCAGGTTTCAAAAATATCACAAAACATTCTTTTTAGGTACCAGAAGACTCTTATTAAATCGAATTCCCATTAGAACATGAATTTTAAAAACGTTTTAGATTAATTGTAAGTCTTTTTCTCTATCATCTCGATAGTGTTAAACTATCACGTTGATTGACCAATAGTATTCGGGTATTCAAAAAGAACAATCAGATTTTAAAAAATAAAAGAATATTTTTATCATAATCATTGATCAATTAGAACTCGATGAAAATTTTAGATCTTGACCTAAAGTTTGGAATCTATGATTTTTTCAAAATAAATTGGAATACACTGAAGATTTTTTGAAACCAGATTTTTCACTTTTACAATCCATAAAATAATAATTATTATAAGAAATGAGGAAATTTTTCAGATTTCATTTTGGCGCCATGTTTTCAAACTTGAATTTTTTGGATTTGAAAGTGGTCGAGTTAACAAAATTTCTTTGATTTTTACAGTAAAAATATTTTTATTGAAACACGAATATTTACCCCCTAATTATTAAGTATTATTTATCTCGACCCATCAGAATGCAGCAAGTGATTTCTATACATTTAGATAGGAAAAAAGTGAGTTTTTTTGAAAATGTGAAAATTAGGGGGTAAGTATTCGTGTTTCAATAGAAATATTTTACTGTAAGTAGAGAAATTGGTTCAGAAATCGAAATTTATGAATTTAGGAATCTATGATTTTTACAGAAATCTCGATTTTTTCAAGAATTTTAATTTGTTAAAGATTTTTTGGAATCCTACTCATGTTGCCCACTTTTACCATTTTTTCGGACTTTTTATTGGTTTTTATTGAAAGTTGGAGGTTGATCAAAAGAGGTCATTCAGGATCAAGATTAGCCAAGAAAGCTGAATAGCACCGTCAAATCATCGAAAGATTCACCATTTTCGAGCGATTTTGAATAATCGAAATTTCATTGATTTTCAAGTAGTGAGAATGATCAAAAATTCGAAATTCAGCTCCCAAACGATAATGTGATTATGTATAAGATCAAATTCAGTTGAATTGATTTTCTTGTCTAATCCTGATCTTGAAAAAACTCTTTTGATCAACCTCCAACTTTCAAGTCAATAAGAATTTTCAGTTCAAAATTCGAAAAAAGGGATTTTGGCGCCAAATTGAAATTTAAAAAATGGCCATAATTTTTAAATAAATAATTTTTTTTCAGAAATTTTTTCTTCATCTGGGAAAAGTGGGCAATATGAGTAGGATTCCAAAAAATCTTTAACAAAAATGAAAAAATCATAGATTCCCAACTTCATATCAATTAGTTTTACGATAATTATAATTTATCGATTATAATTGATAAAATTCACGTTTTTGAGCAATCTGTAAGACTTTTTGGATGTTAATATTATTCTGATAGTTATTTAAAAGTTATTATATAGTTATTTTCTTCATATCCACATCCTATATGGAATGTGGAAAATGGAATTTATGGGTATCAGAACAATAAAATTTTTCAATTTAATTCATGAAAATCTTCTTTTCTGTGTCCAAATTAGCAAATCCTCCATAAAGTTGTTCGAGATAAAAAGATATATTTTATTACCCTAGTATATATTTAATTAACTCTTATATTTTGTAAATTGATTTAGTTTCTCTATTTGGAAAGAGGGGGAATGGTGTTTATTCTCTACAATCGTACAGAATTGTATCCATACAATATTTACAAAGATTGATTTTCATCATTCTGATAACTAACTAACTCACCTGATCTCGTTATTTTGAATCCAAGCTAATAGAATAGAATGCCTCTATATTATTCTGATCACATTCAATTCAAACTTTTTGTTATATGGATATTATTGATACTCTTGGAGTCTATCGACAATATGAATAATTAATGGACCGTACAAAAGAGTTTTAATCACATTTAGCTTTTTATTTCCCCCTCTCAATCTCTCCTCATATACACAGTATCCAGTCTGTATAAATTTTTTGTGATCAACAATAAAGATCAAGTTTTACTGAAAAAAGATGAAAAAATAGGGTGGGTTAAAACAAGATTTACCTTTTTTTATTTCTCCAAATAGTCAGGTATTCTTTGACAAAATGAGGTTGTTGGATTAATAAAAGTATTTCTGAAAAGAATCAACCTGACCAAGATGAGACAGAAAATTTCGAATTGAACCATCCCACAAAATCCACCATTTTCAAGAAAAATTTTGAATTTCTAATTTTTTAACCCTCTACCTTGCATTGATTCATGAGATTTTTAGGAATTTTAATTCATGCTTACAATATTTTGGTAAAAACATGAGATATTATTACAATTCTTATTGCAATAGATAGAGGATAAAATTTTCTCTTTAATGATCTATAAATTTTGATTTTACGTCAAGAAAAAGTAGCTCTAAATGGGTCAGTGAGAAAGCTTCATGGAAAGAGCTACAGGTGAAAAGATGCTTAATTCTTATTGGTCAATGAATACTTAGCGCTCATTGGTCATGATTTTGAGATAGAATGGTATAAAAACAAACCTCCGTGATGAAATTAATTTATGTCGATTCATTATATGTGAAAATGACTGTAACAAGATTTAGGACAATCATTTAATCTTAAGACTCACGAAATACTTTGATCAACTTTTTGTCAGGTTTCAAGATCAATAAAATAAAGCTTGCTGATCTTGACACTGATTAATAACACTGACTGACTAAATTAAATTTTTCGAAATTAATAATGATTCATCATATACAGGTTCGTAAACCTTTTGATTTCTAATAAATCCTTCACTTTGTTTATCGTTTAGGAGATTAATAAATATCACAATTCGAAAATGTAAAAGGCTATTAAGACTTTTTATTAAACAACAGTGCAGGGTCTTTTACAAGTTTAACGGAATAGTTCCTTAAACTTATTACCAGGTTTTAAGAATGACGCTAATTTTGAATAAGATCATCAATAGCATTTCTTTCTCTGGTACTCACACTTTCGGCATCCTTTCTTTCTATTTTATCTTGTTAGCTATGAGATCTCTAGGTAAAAATTCATTTATGACAAAAATATGATCGAAAAAGAAAACTTGAATATTGCAAAAGATACTTTGAAATTCTGATATTTTGGGGCTAAAAGTTGAAGTGAAATGTTTTTTTTTTGATTGTGTTCATTCTTAATGCAATTCTTTAAAGGTAACAATAGCCTTGGCGAGAAGGAGTTCCTCTACATGCGATTGAAGGACTTGTCGATTTGGAAATCTCTAGCATTTTGGAATGCTGCTTTTTTTGTTGTCATGCACAAGGAGAAGGCCAAATTGGCAAAGACTCACTCTGATGAAAATATCAAGTAAATTTTTGAAAGATTACCATATCCTACTGATGTTTAATCAAATAAAACATTTTTGGATAGATCAACACAAGACAAATTAAAAGCAGATAAGAAACGACACGAGGAGATTGCCTACTCGCAATTAAAGTAAGTCCCTACCATCATTTTTTATCATTTTGAGCGTGGCCAAAAATGAAAACCAAAGTAATATGAAATTCAGGTTTAACGATGCCCTATTGAACCCATTTTGATATACAGTACGAACTGTGCACGTTATGTCAAAAATCACCCTTTTCTCTCTGCCCCTTTTTTATTAAAATGATAACATAACCTCTGTACTTATAACTTATAAATTATAAGTAAGCACACTTCAATTATTGGAACTTGAAAAATAAAATATGTAACAAATTATACAGTTTTATTGAGAAATTTTTTCTCTTTCAAACCATCTAATATATCATATTATCTCAAACTATTAAACCAGAGATTTTACATTTAAAATCTAATAAATTCATACTTGAAGCGAAAAAAAATTTCTCGAAAATCCTTTTTTTCCTCTAAGAAAATGGGCTTGTCTTAGTCACAAAACAAAAAAGAGTCATAGAGCATTTATATATTTAGAATGTTTGGTTTATAACTACATTCGGAGTCGGTATTTGGTCTAGACTCCATATTTTGCTAGGTTTAAAACAATTCAAAATTGTGCCGTCAGAAAGGTCCATGAACGCTCTTTGAACCATCATGTAAGCTTCAGATACATCTGGCAAATTTTGTCGACGTCCTAACTCTTTCAGGAATTTAGATTTAAAACTCCAAATTATTCCCTGGTCTAAGGGCTGACAAACTGATGTGCAATTTGGTGGTAAAAATAACAGCTATAGTAGTAAAACTATTCTCGATTCAAGAAATTTTAGAAAGACACACTTTTACCGATTTAAGAGAAGGTGATTTCAAAGTGTGAAAAACATGGTAAATGAGATTTCAGGAAATACCACATTGTCTTGTGAAAGTCTACTTCTTATTTTCGGCCAATTTTACTGCTTGGAAATTAATCAGATCAAAATTCTGTGGGGATTAGGGCGAGTCAAATATTTTCTTTCCGAAAAATTTTTCGGCTGCAATGCGAATCTGTTAGATCTTACTTAAAAAATGCGTTTATGAAATTTAAATTCGAAATTTTTAATTCTCTGATACCCCAGAATCCCATTTTCCCAAACATCTTTAACATCCCAAATAAATCGGAATTTTTTACTAGAATATGCAGTGCTGATTAAAAATACATTACGAACTTATTTCTATTTAAAATTGCATTCAAACGGCTCAAAATTTAGATTTTAATGTAGTAAAAAATTCATTGAAAACAGTTTACGCTAATTCAAAAATCGCCATTTTCAATTGCGTTTTGGGGTATCTATGCAAACCTAAAATAAATGGTTTAACAGTAACTTTTTTGTGTTGAAAATTTCTCTTTAAAATTTAGGGAGTGTCTTTAATTTTCTTAAACAATCGATAGGATAGAAACGGTAAAGAAGCAAATTCCTTCTATCATAAGACAAGATTATTAAAAATACAATGCGTTAACTTAAAGCCAACTGCTTTATTTATGGTCTGAAGCTACAACCTTGGCCTTTCTTAAAAACGAAAATTTGTTACTCTATGAGGAAAGAATTGTATGTTCGTATATTGAAAATCGTAATCTTTAAATCCGCTCCAAGATTTTTCAATGCATTTTTCTACCAAGATTGCTAAAATTCGAAAGAATATCCTGTCAAATCAAAGAAAAATCTAGTAGTAAGGAAATTGGTATTTATGGGAATTTAGCTCAAACTAAATAGGAAAATTTCAATTGTCGAAATTCTCCAAAGAGCATTCTTTACTTTAGCGAAATAATTGATTACATAAATGGATACTTGAGAAATTCTTTCTATAACCTTGTTTTCCTGAACTACTGAATTATCATTTTGAATTTGTATAATGGCAATGTATCTTAAAGTTCCCATTATCTCTTTAAAAGATAAATTGAATTGTATTTATAATTTTTCTTTCAGCAAATTTGTCTGGTTCATGCATATAATGGGGATAGAGAGAGAAAATTGCCTGGATTTCCTTCGAAGACAAGGGGACTCTGTTTCCCTACCTAAAGGTATGTCTGATAATTTAATAAACTGATTTTGATTGAGAATTGCTTTTTTTCTCTTCCATTTATCACATTTATTATCTCACAATTAATTTGAAAAAAACGACAAAATTTTAGTTAACAACGTTCTGAAATGTGCACAAAATTGAGTTGAATTTACGTAAAAAGATGGTAAATTTTCAACTTTGAGTTCAAATAGCTCAAAAACTAGAAGGTCTTACCTTCTACTCTTTTGTTGAGAATTTAATCTTGAACAAGATGATGCCATTTTTGTTTTTCTATTTATTCAAATTTTCGTAAAATTTACTCATTCATAAAAACATCTTACAAATACATAATATATTAATAATTAAATTCTACTATATTCATTCAAAGATAGTATTCTCTTGGAATACAAATTACAATAGATAATTTAGAATTCATTTTTTATTTAAATATTTCTCTACTTTCGAGTATAGATGAGAATAACATCTCTTTGTAGTGAAAGAAAATTATCTCTTCAACAAGAAAAACTCATTTAGATTAAAAATCTTATTTTTTATCTTTGTTAATTAGAAAAGAGAAGAATCATCGAGAGTAACATAAAAAAGTCCTTTGAAGATCCAAACAAAAGATAGAGGAGAAGATAACACGAAAGGAGATCAAGAAATAAAGAGAGATCCATCAAGAAAGAAAGAGAGAGACAGAATAATATATCTAAATTGTGTTATTTTATGTGTCAGATTTAGTATTATTTAATTATAATTTCAATATGATAATGAGGATAATTCTCATTGGAATGCAACCAAAGCGAGAACATGTCTTTTTATTTAACATGATGAGTGATTTACAAGTGAAGAAAAAAAAGAAAAACTGAACATTCCTGAGGAAGGTTCCGAATATGAAGAAAAAAAATCAATTCAAACTCATCGAGAAACAGTGACATTTAATGATTTCTAATATTTTAATATTACTCTTCTTCATGTTGATTTAATATTTAATTGAATTATAATTATAAATCTTATATTCATTCGACGATATTTATTAATTTATGTATATAACGTACATTAAAAGTGAAGTTAACAAAGCAGTTTGAATGTTTGTAATTGGGCGAAATCTTGCAGTTTTGGAAAATTTTTCATATTTTTGACACGATGGCACATGCTAGCAAGGAAAGCGTGGAGAATAAACTTTTCAGAGGCTAAAGGGATTTGGGAAATCTTTTTCACTGTTTCAGCTAAAGAATCGATATTTTTCTTGAGAAAAATCTCCTGCTCAATGGTGAGCAAGAGACTTTTTGTCTTGACACTCAGGGGCTCGTAGAAATACTCATGCATGAGTGCAAGAGCTACAGATTCACCAAACATCTCCCCATCTTTGAATGGATTAGCAAAGACAACTGATTCATGACATGAACTTTTCCAAATAACCGAAAAACGATAGTTGCAAAGGGACTTATTTGTCTTGCTAAAGATATTCCGTAACTTGGAGGCATAACTGGGCTCCCTAAGATCGGATGAATGCTTGAAAAAGTCAACATTGATGCGTTTTTCCTTGAGTATTTCGTTCTCAATAAGCATAAGGCAAGAAAAGGGTACACTCTCAGGATTACAATGATAGCTGAAAGAAACACCATTGGAGGATGAGCCAGATGAAACTGTCAAGTTAGAATTAAATCCTTCAATCAATAAATCAAGTTTCTTATTGAATTGATTAAGCTGATCATCGCAACCAGAAGAGTGTGAAATCATTTCATTATCTTCACAGTATGGCTTCTTCTTGTACATTTTGTCAGTGTGAGTAAACTTATTCTCTTCATAATATGGTTTGACGGTATACATTTCAAAATAATTAATAATTAGAACACCATGCATAACTGTAGAAGATATGATCAGCGATCTTTTGTTAATACTAATGCGGCGCGTATTCAAAGGCCACCAATGAAATGCCAAATTCTACAGTGGTTAATCACCTACTCCTCGATTGCTCCTATATTTGCATTATTTTATTGCGTAATTCTAAGTTTGTTGACAGACTTTAGTCACAGTGTCACTACACACTGCACAGTAAAATTAGATTTTTATATCATTTTAGGATGCAAACTATCTTCCCTCTCTTTCTGCAGCTATTAACAATGAGCATAGACATTTTGTATTTAGTCTGTGCATCTTGACTAGCAATATATTCAGATTATTCACATTGCCATTCCAATGGAACATTTACAAAAAACTTTATGCAAATGATGTATTTATCCTGATCCAAGTCCTACAAGTTGTCGAACTTATGGGTCTTAGCTCTTTAGTCATCTTTCCCTCACTTGGATACTATGGTAACTAGCTATTATTTGTCTAATTTAATTCTTCTTCAGTTATTCACAGAGATTCATTCTTAGTGTTTCTCGGATCGAGTTTTCTCCTCGTCATATTAGTCAATGCATTTGAAATAAGAATTGATTACAGTCCAGTTTCAATAAACAGATGTCTACGCTTGAAAATCTCTCTAGTCTATCTTGGGGCGATCATCGCCTCAATGGTTTCCTATTACATACATATAACCTATTGTCCCCCACTGGCTTATACATTCTTCTCATTGTTTGAGTACCTGTTAATTTTGTCTAATGTTGCTTTCCATTATCAACAGAATAGTCCAATATTTGAGTACTCCCTAGAAGAGATTAATACATCAATTATGAATCCCAACTACTCCCGCAAGAAGTATGTTTTGCCAATCTGAAATTCAAACCTGTTTCCTACAAGTCAGAGAATTTTAACGCTCTTCTTTCATCATTGATTTTTTTATTAAAATTTTCAGAAGAAATCATTATTATACATTAAATATTTTATTATTAAATCGAACTACTAGAAAGTAAACACAAATTATGATAAATTCAATATTTTTTGAAAATTTTAATTCTGTTTATTTTCCATCAACAAGATGATTAGTAATCATTTATTAGTCTGAACGTTCTCGAGATATTTTTGAACTGAAATCTAGAAAATGAGTAACATCTAGTCTTCCGAAGTTTATCCAAAAGAGAAAAATTGATGCTCTCACAAAATTTACATGTTCGTTAAAAACAATCGGAAAAAAAAGTTTCTTTATCGATCAAAACATTTTTTTCATTCCAAATGGAAATTAAACGCTTTCTTAGATAAAGTTTAAAAAAATCATTACTCTTGCTGTAGAGATACAAATACTAAAGCATGAAAAATATATATACAAATTCTGTACATATGAAATTGAGTTTTGGTAGCCCCAAATACGGGTATCGGAGCTGCGCTGATGCAAAATACTGGAGACCACTTCTTACCAGTAGCCTTCTTATCCAAAAGCCTTAAACACCATCCAGAAAAATTACCTAAAAATAGAAAAGAGAGATTGGCTCTAGTTTTTGCAGTCACCAAATTCGTCAAAAACTATTCAGACAGAAAATTCTTACTCCAAATCACTGCTAAACCTTTATAATCCAACAAAAGAATTAAAATCTACAAACGAATACCACCCCTCATAATTTAGACTTACGTGAATCGTAAGTAGATATCGTTGCAATTACAATATCAGCCCATTTACGCTAAGCAGGTCGCAGAAGAATTTGGAAAAGAATCTGTAATAGTTTAAGAAATGCATAATTCAAGTGTCCAATGGTCCTATAAGATTCATGATCAAATATTATTCGAGGAGTATTGAAGCTCAACGGTTGAATGTAGACTTACGCCATCGAGTATTGAGAGAACTTTATAGAGGGTGAACCCGGGGTGAACTGAACAAGAATAAGCCCACCATCTAACGGAGAAGCAGAACGTTTCGTTGGCACGATTTCGAGCCAAAAATTCAAAGAAAAGGTAAAAAGAGCTTGTTGATTACTTCAGCTTGCATATATTTCTTATGTCTAAACGGGTGAATGAAATAAAATTTAGACCGGACCAATGAAATCTACGATAAAAATTGTTATATTATGATACTTGACGGTAAATCTCAATCATAAGTTATGTTTAACCTAGTCCTATTACCGTAGACTTTTTTTAGAGGTGACAATTTATGAGTACTCAGAACAAGAAATATACCAATGCCTAGAAACTTTATTAATTTACTGTTGCTCCACTTAGTTGCCTTTACACTTTCAAGAGGATGGGTGTTAAGAACATATCAAATTTGTCCCCTGAGTCCCTGACCGATTCGGCCGTAGGTCATTCAAACTGTGTTCATCTCTTGACGAATGAAAAATTTCAATAATAACTCAAGTTTTATTTAACGATTATCTACGATTGACTTCAAGTCTATCCGCTAAAGTTATAGTCGATTCGTAATCAGAATATTCATAAAAGATCAAATGTTGTATGTAGTGAAAACTGATGCTGAACTCTCTTTATGGGTCTCTTGTTTATTTTTCCATTTAAGATGGAGTAATTCCCGAGATACAAATTGAAATACGGATAAAAACTATACACAAATAATACGTATATTTGAAGAGAAAATCGGATTAAAATTTTCCCCCTTGAAGGAGTAATTGTAAGCCTTCCTTACTACTTATTACTACTTTATTGTAGAATAGTTCGGTATACACACTGTGTAATACAGTACTATCATCCATGAATGAATGAAATGTGTAGAGATAGATTTTGAAACAATTACCAAAGGATGGTGTTGATGCTGATCCCTTCCTACTTCTGGTTAGTCTACAATTGGTTTTCAACTGACAGAAAAACAGGGAAACAGACAACGAAAAATAGGAATGTAGATTAGTCTCACACGAAGACAAGTGGGAAAATTTTCCTTTCATTGCCGCGGAACAAAAATAAATATATTTTTTCGAGTCTATTGAAACAGAAAAATTTTAATCTCTCTGAGAGATTTTGAGACTGTGCAAAGAGTTTCTAATTAAGATTGAGAATATTTAAATTTACAGCTATTCTGGGTAAATTTGGGAATTCATGATATTGACAAAAATACTCTTTTTTATCTTCGAAATTTTCTGAAGATTCTTTTGGAAACCAGTTTAAGAAAGAAAAAATACGAAAAAAATACATTTTAGTTCAATAAACTCTCGGACGAAATTGAACGGTTTCCTAGAATCTCTACGACCCTTTTCGGTTCCCTCGTCTATTGATAATCCTGAAAAATAAGGTTTGATCCATCTCACACCTTGAAATCACCAAAAAATTTGAATTCAGAGTTTAAGAAAATTTATAGGAAGAGATATTCTAAACTGTAGTGTTTCACTATTAGAATCTTGATAATAAGAGTAAACACCTTCAAAATACATTTATTGAATTCATTTCAAGAATCGTATACTTGGCGAATCTCTCACTTATATAATACTTCTTCTGTATCAAAAGTTCTTATTTTGAGATTGATCAAGAAAAAACACACATTTCGTTGTAATGTGGATCATCCGTTTTAATGGCCTGCGTGTTGGAATGCAAACCTTCAAATCTGATAGGCCTTAATACAGTAGACTCTTGACTTTGGAGTAATGAGTGAAATCCAAAAACTTTATTATCAAAGTCGACCAGTTGAGACATAAAGACAAAGAATTCGAAATACCAGCATAACCCATCTGAATTGGTGAATTTACCAGGCTCATTTCTTGCGATAAAGTTCCTTAGATTAACTGAAGCTTCATTCAAACCTTTTGTTATAAGGTCGGCAACTGGAAACAAGTACAGCTGATCAGAGCTAAGATTTTTCACAACTTCTGATCAATCCATGTCCGGCATATCAATAATATTATTTATTTGTCATGTTCAAATCATTAACTATTGATCCTCCATTATGGAATGGCCAATTTTTCCCACAATATCCCACGCACATGATAAAACAACGAAATTTACGAAATGAAGGTCTTCTTAATGATTTTTGGAGAAAACTCACTAAATGACCAACATTTTAGTGATTGCGTGGTAAAATTTCATTGAAAATTGAGCGGCTATTTGAAAAATTTTGGATTTTTAAAACTGAATGACATAATGGTTAAGCATTTTTTACACATGCTGTAATACATTATAGTACTTAGAATGACTAATCAGAAAATTTTCAAATTTCATAAAATAACCAGCATTAATTTGAGAATTAGAACGAGGAGAATTATGCAGGTTAGGGATCGAATCTGCCCGATTGATTAAATTTACTATGTCTGAATAAAAGAAAAATTAAAGTGATTTTCAATTTTTCTAATTGACAGAAAATTTATCGATTATTGCGCCTAATGAAGCAGAACTCGAGAATTCCAACTTCTTCCTTCTCATCTGAACGACTTCTTTTCTTCCCATAAGCAATCTTAAATAATGCTTAATAAGTCCTGAGCCATGGAATAAGATTTTTGTGTATTTCTTAATGTGGTTATTGTTTTTAATGTCACATGGGAAGAAGAGTTGAGTGAACTCTGAGGATAGCTGATTAATGACCAGCATATGAGATGATAGGAAATTTTGAATTCTGAAATCTTTTGTGTAAAGTAAGTTGATATGAAGTTGGGAATCTATGAGAAATCTCGATTTTTTCATCAAGTATTCGAATTTGTAGAAGATTTTTTGGAATCCTACTCATGTTGCCCACTTTTACCATTTGAAGAAAAAAATTCTGAAATCAAATAATTTGCTGAAAATTATGAAAATGGTCATTTTTCAAATTCTCATTTGGCGCCAAAATCTCATTTTTTCGAACCTTTGATTTGAAATGGGAGCCAAATTGAAATTTAAAAAATGGCCATAATAAATAATTTTTTTTCAGAAATCTTTTCTTCATCTGGTAAAAGTGGGCAACATGAGTAGGATTTAAAAAAAATAACAAATTCGAATTTATGATGAAAAAATCGAGATTTCTGTAAAAATCATAGATTCCTAACTTCATATCAACCAACTTTATATTCATAGGGTTTATTAAAGACGGTCTATTGAATTGTTACTCATTCATTGGATAGAACTCTTGTTAGAATTCAGATACAAATAAGTGTCAATTCTATAAAAGAGTCAACTAATATTCAACTTATTAGGACTCGTCAGTACACCGGGTCTTCTAACGTATTAGGCCAGAGGCCCCGTTCATCTCTTATTAATACTCAATAGGAGTAGATTTCAGGAATTCAATTTTGGTAATATTGAAATACCCGATCGTAAAAGTTATTCAATGATGTAAACTATTTCGAATTGTGTTTAAATTTTTGAAAAATATTATTTTCAAAGTAGTGACAAAGTTCAATTGCAAAAAGTTGGTCTGACTGCTTTTTTAACCCTTTCGGTGCCGATGGACATTAGACTTGGAGGAAATTTCCAGGGAAAGCCCTAGGATACATGAAAAAATAGAGAATTTCGAAATAATTAAAAATATGTTAAATATTTCATTGAAAACTTTTCCTAGCTTACAGGATCAGATAAAGTATTAAAATTTTGAAGAATTAAAATTTTAACCCTTTCGATACCATGAGAGAACCAACATACATATCAAGCTGATTCTTTTTGCAATCTTCTATGATCAGTATTAAAAGAAATGTTATCTTCGAGACTTTCTTCGTAGGACATCAACTTATGGGTGATCTCGGATCGGTCATATATGACCTTTTGGTTTATTGTGTAACTTTTAGAAAAACAAGTCGCTTACAAGTAGATAATATTATAACTTTATTTTCTATGATATTTTATATAACAATTTTCACCATTCGATATACAAAGAAAGATTTTACATTCAGTGCACATATCAAACGTTTTCTTTGGGCACAATGTACATTTTC